>KK115408.1:169698-214800 GCA_000611955.2 Stegodyphus mimosarum
AGTTGGGAAGGTATTTAATAGTGATTGAATAAAAGAAGATTTCAAATCCCTTTACGTGCAGTTATTCTCCAGCCCAGCAGTTACATCAGAACATAGCGTACCTTCCGCTCCCTGTTCCAGTTCAGGACTGAAAACTTGAGAAGAAACACCCTGGTAAATATTTCACAATGTCTGCAAAGAACACGCACCGAATATCCAGTCCTGATACAGTAATATCAAACATTTTTCACTGAGTTTTTGGGTTCTTAGGATAATTCTATTACGAGTTTACTTCGAGTAAACACAATACGATTTTTAATAAAAATGAAATTAGGAATATCTCATTTATATAACCTTATTAATATACAAATACCTTATTGAAAAATGTTACAATTTATAAGTTTTATAACTTACACTGCAAAACTTTCTCCTTTACCAGTTCACATTTCATTTATATGCATCGTGTTTAACATGCATGTATTCATTCCGCTGACTATAGCGTTTCTCACACTTTTACAAAATAATGCACAAGCTATCAAATAATAACCCGTTAACTTTTCTGAATAATTTCTGACATGCACATAACAAAAGTGGCTTTAAGAACTGCGTTGTGTTTTAGGCATGCGATTCTTCAGAGTTTCAACTGCAAAAACGTCAAGTAGTACAGCGAGTTGCTTTCATTTTCTATATTAGTTCCGGTCTTTTACATTATTTGTAACATCAAACTGTGTTTGCATATATTTCAATTTCATAGATATTCCAAGCTGTAGCTTTTACTCGAACGGAAAGCATAGCTTTAAGGTATATAGGACTTCTGGATGGAAAAACCTTTATCGTATCATATACTCATTAGAAAGGAATTCCTTTTTTATCTCCAAAAATATAAAGCAGAATGTTTCCCTCACTTCATATTTCTTTCGAATGGTGTTTCCTTTCCATTTCCCCTTACATAGTTATGTTTCATTTCTTCAACTGAGGCTACTGCGTAGACTTTGATCACAAATTTATAGTCAACTGTCTGCAAATAGTTTTCTGCTCGTAATAGATTAGCTTCATTACTGAAGTGTTTTAACAGCTTTGTTCTATTATTCTAATAATCTAATCCTATTCTAATAATCGAAGTCAGCATGATCTACTCAATTAAACAACAAAAACTGCCCGAAAAATTAACTGCCGTATCTGATTCTAACATTAATTGTTAAGGAATTCCAGTCTTCAAATTGAGAAGTTATGAAGAATGTTATTTATTTAATAAGCGTTAGGTATGTTTTGATATAGAATACAAAATCAGAATGTACCAAAAAGCTAATGGGTACGAAATTCAAATTTTGCATACATTAAGACTGTAGCAAATGAGATAGTTAAAACGTAAACATTATTGAACATATTTATGAAGCTCTTGAGTTTCAATAATTTTACGCATTTTAGAAATAAATTTATTACTATTATCAAATTTATCAGATACTAAATAGGAAAAGGTGTTGGTAAATATTTTTTTTAATTTTAGCAGAAATATAACGAGATGCACCACAACGTCTTACGTAAAATAACTTCAATTATTTATTGTTGTTAAAGTATTTAAAAAAATTCTTTTATAATCTGGCATTAAAGCAAACTTCCTGCCTTAAAATGAAGCACAGGAAATTAATTTTACTCTCATAAAAACAGTCTTAAATGATCGTCATTATCTTAACACAGCTTTTTCGAATTATATTAATGTATACATTAAGGTCTAGAAAATGGAATTTTCTCGATAACATATCTGTATAGGAGCACATAAAATTAAGTTTTTCTTGTTTACATTCTTTATTTCATTTTACTTTGCTAAAAGATTATTTAGCTCCTTTTAATAAATTCAAGAAGAAACTACGTATACATATTTCAATTTTCTTTTCTTCGGTAAATTCGTGCGATCAATAATATTTACTATCCATGAATTGCTATACAGAAATGAAGCTTATACTAAAGTTTAGTTATTGGATTATATTCTCGCTTGGCTCAGCCTCTTAAACTCTGGCAAATTATTGCGGCGTTTAGCGTTAGCTACCACAAGGTATGTCTTCATCTCAAGAACTCTAAATTGGAACACAATAACTAATTAACATCCCGAATGAAAACCGGCAATAAATGCATGCTAATATGATAGCAGGTATATAAACACAAAAGTCTGCAACATTCTAAAAATAAAAAAGCTTCTTGTCACATCACACGAATATGCAAACTCTTATTAAGACGCATCTTTAACACCAGGCTTTTGAGACATAGTCTAAAAACTCTTATGTCCACCATTTAGGTCAAGAAGTTCACTGAAACGCAAATTTCAACTTCAGATCCTATTACCAGAGTTCTTACCTTGTCCAAAGTATTCCAAACCAGCGGATATAGTTGACCAAACTGAATATCTACTTTATACAGAAATATATCGATAATCTAAGATCTTTGAGTCAAGAACTCTCTTCAGTGGACATAAATTTAGATCGCTAACTTCTTATGAAAAAGATGTTGAAGTTTTTACAAAATGCTTAGAGTATGATCATTGTAGCTATATGACTATATCCTTCTTATAGCAAGCAACAGTTCAACGTTTTAAGTGTTCTATCAAACACGCAGAGTGGCAAATAGCTACATTGTTTTACAAAAAAATTAAGAGAAAATCACAGAAATAGCTATAACTTTCAAAAATAAGGCAATCCGTATGATATTTGAATATGTTGTCAAATTAGAATTGCTGAGTAAAACTACAGTATGCAGATTAATGACTCTGCAATCTAAATACGTCATCTGCGACGAGCATTAAATTTCATGTTCAGAACAAGCATGCAAATTTCGCTGTGATACTTAGATAAGAAATATGGAATAGCCGAATAGTAACAATAACCTTCAGGCATCGCTTCCCGGAAGAAATGTGATGGAGAGTTTTGAGAGACTAGAGCCAGGACAAAGTCAGACAGAAGTGGCCAGATGGCTAAATGTGAGTCCGTCTGTGGTTTACAGACTTTGGCAACAATTTTTAACCACAGATTCGGCATCCAGGAGTTTCAGCCAAGAACGACCACCCGCTACGAGCGCTGATGACAGATAATTATTGTTTTGCGAACGAAGGACTAGAACCTCAACTCCGACTCAACTCAGATCCTTCCTTGCAGCTATTGAAAGGTTGGTGTCAATGTCAACCATGCTTAGAAGATTTCACAGAGGTCTTTACGCCAGGCGACCCGCCATTTGGCAACTACTTTTAACCACAGATACGGCATCTAAGTGGTTCAGCTAAGGTCCACTAACCGCTACGACGAGTACTGATGACCAATATATGTTATTATACGCACGAAGGAATGCAACCTTAACTCTGACTCAATTCAGATCGTCTCTTGCTGCGGTCACTGCAAAGTTGGTATCAACGTCAACCGTACGTATGACGCTTAACGAAAGATTTTTTACGCTATGCGACTAGGCATTTGCATGCCGCTTACTTCACGTCATAGAAGGGAAAGTTTTAGGTGGGCATGTCAATTGCAGGTTTGATGATTGCATGATTGGTCATGATGATTGCAGGTTTAGCCTCCGAATCGATACTAGGCGTTATTGATTTAAAGAGAACCTGGAACTTGTTATCATCTATTAAACACCCATGAAAGTAATGCATACGGAGGAGGCAGTGTCTTTGTTTTTGAAATTGTCTCATTGGGTGGACATACATATATCCATGTCTTTGCATGTGTATCCATGAATGCTCAGGCCTATAGAGATGATATCCTTCATCCTTATGTGCGTCCTTATGCCGGAGCAATAGGCGATAATTTCCCGCTAGAGGACGACAGAGCTAGACTGCACAGGTATGCATCGTGCATGATTATCTTCAGCGCATGGAGTGGTCATCTCGGCAACCGGACTTGATTCCTATCGAACACGTTTGGTATGTTTCAAAAAATCTTATAGCTGCTCTCAATCCTCCTTTTCAGACCCTTGACACGCTTGCAACTGCTTTGTAAGAATAATAGCTCTCACTTCCTATGCAACTGATAGACTGCATAACTGACAGCATTGCACATCGCTGTATGTGTTTTATTGCTTCTAGGGAAGATCATACTTCACACTGAAGGACATTTTCATATGCCAAACTGATGTATCTGCTTTGTTCATTTTATAAGTATGTTAATTTCTGAAATACCATAATTGTCTGGTAATTTCTTTTCATTTTATTTTATACCTTACTCTGAGTTGTATACTGTGGATCTGTTTCATTGAATTCTTTGTGTAACCTTTCGAGTAATCGTCATTTTTGTGATTTTTTCTTAATTAATGATAACCAGTGTATTTTCTGAAATGCTATGTTAATTCACCATATTCACAGCAGCTTAGTTTTTGACTTAGGAAGAATTATCATTAAATTCTCCTTTTTTTCGTACAGTCAGCAAAGATCAGTTTCTGAAGTGAATCTAGACTTACGTGTGAAAGGAAGATAGGACCTTAGTCTTGAATTATGAACTCATATCCTTCATTAAAACAATACTTCTTATAATACTTCTAGAGAAACGCAAGCAAGGTAAATAAATCTGTGCGCGATTTGCAAAAAAAAAATATTTACTCTTGTAATGCGATACACAAATTGCTTTTTTATGATTATTGCAAATTTCTTCAAAGAAACTGAAACGTTGCGTAACATTAGTTACTGTTGATTTGGCAATTATTCTTGAAATATACGAATTCAATTCCATCGTAAGTTGAGCCCCATACTGACAGGAATGCAAGTTCCTCTACGGTTTACCACTATCCGCTTTCCCTGTTGAGTACATCAAATATAATATTGATATCCCTAAGAAAAATTCTATGGGCATTTAAGCAAACAACTGAATTCTTTCTGTATATTTGCTGCTCATCTGCATGCATTTGAACGCTCTCTGAAATGCAGATGTCGTGTTACTTAAGAATTATCCAATCTGCAATGTCATAAAAATCATAAATACGTTCGTTTCCTTGGTTTATATTCCCTAAGTGCGTGGGCATTATTTCGTCTTTTTCATAATTTGTTGGAATGTAGTACTTTCCGTCACTGGTTCATTTTACTTACTAGATCACTTATTCAGATGTAGAATCTTCAGGTTATTTTGAAGCAGAAGACGTGAAAAATATGCTAAGCCCTCCGCAGCTTTCAAACTTAGACCTCTTGAATGCTGCAGGTCAACTTCTGCGTAGAATAAATTCTCCAAATATTTTTACGAGAATGATTTTCAAAAACCGATGATAAAAATGATTATGTAAAAATATTAAGGAGAAGATATAAAAATTGGATAATAATTCAGTATGATAGCGAAAGTCAGCAGCATTCTATCTACAAAACTCGTATTTCCATTAAATAGGAAAACCGTATCATCTGGTTATGAAAGATACAAAATGAGTAATTTAATTTAATATCTTTAGAAATTTTGTGTAGCATTTGACTGAGTGTACTGAACCGAGTAAAATATATACTCTTTTATTTGTACAACTAATTATTATCCCTCTAATAAAACTCTTTGTAATAATTTGCTTGAAAATTTTGATAGATGTGTCGTTATAAACTATTCTGTATAATAAAAAATTTTAAATATCTTATAATATTATGAGTTAATTTCAACAACGAAAGCATAGGAGAAAATTTTCTCTTATTGATTAATTTAAACGTTATCCATTCCGAACACTTTTTTCTGATTATATAGTATTATACATTCAGTACATGCTGCAATCTTCACGTAGTACATCATGCAGAGTTTAACATCCAGGGAAATAGTATTTCTCATATTCTCTATTTCAATGAAAAATTTGACTGCGCATTCAGTTGAAGAACAAAACTTTTGATGCCGTTAAAGGTCAAATTTCCTACGAAATTCCATGACCATTATTCAAAAACTATTTTGAAGATTTTTTAAAACCGGAGAAAAAGATGAAATTACTGATGACAGTTTAAAAAAATATTTCGAAGAAAATTCTCAAGTTAATTTTGAAGTTAAATGAATTTTACTGCATTGTTAGCACAAAGAGCCTATTTATCTCGAAATAAGATTTTGCACTGTTCACTATAAGCAATAAAATGAAAGTTCCTAGATCCATCAAATTTTGAATAATGTAGCCCTCCACCCAAACATGTGCACCTGAAAACTCGCATTTTATATTTTATACTTTGTAAATATTTAATGAATTTTTAATTAATAAACTCAACGATTTGAAAGAGAGCAGTGGTAAAGCTGTACGTAATAAAACATTTTTATGTCCAGTGCGTTAGGCTGTCTATCGGAAATTCTAAAGTTATGCTGTTTTTAAATATTTTGTGATTTTGCTGTTAAATTGAATTTTGATTGGCGTAAGTGTGAAGAATATGATAATTAATAAATAAAGATAACAAATAAAAGGTAATAATATAAATTCAAAAAAAAAATTGTCACGCTGTCTTACTAATAAAACTGAACATTAATATCATGAACTGAGAAAAGACTGAAAAAATAGAGAAGTATATGTCAATACTTATCAGTGCATTGGGAATTCTAGATATGTGTTGCCATGCTGCTTTTAAAATTTTCGTAATTTTGCTGGTGAACTTTATGTAAGTGGGAAAATAAACCATGTTTAAGAATAAAACTAAAAAGATATAAAGGAGTGAGTACTAGAGTAGACTGTTAGACTGCGACCTCAGCGAGAGGGTAAAAAACCTTAACAAATCCTTTTGCGTGATCGTCAAAATCCGATACCTTTCAGAATTGTATTTTATTTTATTTCGTAACATAAATACTTTTATCCCTGATCTGGAAGTTCTAAACATTTTGAAATACTTTCTTCTTCTAAATCTTAAAGACGACTTTCAAAAACTAATTCTTTCTGTTGTTATCTAACATTTGTAATTTCAGAATATTCCTTATCATTACAAAATTTGCAGATTTAAATACATACTTTCAATAATTTACTTATTTTGAACTAATAAACTATAAAAAATAAAAATTAATAATAATTAAAAATTCTAAATAATCATATTTTAGCATAATTACTAAATGCTTAGCTAAATTTATTTCTATGAAAATAGTCTGCATTATTCATTGTGTCGAAAATAAATGCAAATTTATCACAGTTCTGTTTTATTATTCAAAACTTAAAAACTCTTCCATATCATTACATGACAATTAAGAATTCTTATGTTAATAACATTCTTAGGAGTCTGTAAATTAACTGGACATTTTTTATTAACTTCATTCATAATTGCCAGCCGCTTCTATCTCTCAAAGCATTTTTAGGAGATTGTAAGTTTAATTATTTTTTTTCTTCACGGATCATTACTTTTTCATTCATGTTTCATTATGTAAAAACTAAAATGAAAATATTAACAAAAATAATCTAAGGAACATTTTCTGTTTAAGTAACTTTCTGCTAAACTTTTGTTATCTTTTAATCAGAGCTCTTCAACGCATCTCATCTTCTTTAAAAAGCACTTGAATTTTTTTTTTTCTTACGTAGCATTATGAACGTTTTCTTTGCCCATTTTTATGAAGAAAAAGTAATTAACTTCATCCCTTAACATCGCATTTAGAGTAATTATTAATCAATTAATTGATTCAGTATATGAGTTTAAGAAATACTTTGATTAATAGCTTTAGATTTTGTTGGAGTTTATTACTTTTTACTTATTACCTTTACTAGTTTAAGTTTTAAAGTTCAATATTCAATAACACATGAAAGTCAAAATTAGGATAACAACTCTAAATCACATGACTATAACAAATACTGCATGGGTGTAAAAGTTTGTGACATACATGATAAAACAACATTTAGACTGTGAAACTTGTGTGTTCAAATAAAACAGTAAATAATACCAGATAATACTCCAACAGAAGGAATTAAGATTGCGTTGTGTTATATTTAATATAATATGATATTATAACCCATTCAAGTTTTAATTAAACTATTTGGTCCAGTGTTCTTAGTTAAAAGTGAAGACATTACAAGTTAAGTGAAATTAAATATATGATTTATTAATGGTAAACAGATTTAGTACAAAATATACATTTGGTGGTGGAGGTGTTGTTCAAAATAAAATAAAATTTCTCATACCGTTATTCAACAAGTACATTACATAACCGCTTCCATGAAGATACATGCTGCCTTTAACATCATACAAGGGCTGGAAACTTCTGCCACGTCACAGCGCAGCCACATTATAGCTAGAAAGGAAAAGAATGAAAGTTAGTAAACTGAGCAGGTAATGGTAGCCTCGGAGATTTCCGCCCCTTCTATGTGGGATTCGTCCTCATTGCGTTGCCCAACATAGGTAGTTTTCTCTCCTCCATTACTTCAGACATCTCACTGAGACGGCTACTGGGGACGAGTGACTGCTATCTGGTCTCGTGACACCTTCAGTATATTTTGCCTTCTCCGTCTCCCAACGTCTCCCCTCCTCGTTGATCGCTGCAAGCCTTTTTCTTCTTTCCTCCAAATACTCGTTTGGCGATCCGAGATGGTACAAATCAAGCCAAGTGCACGGCAACCCCAGGGGAAAGAATGCACACAGGAAGGTGAAGCAAGGTAGTTCGTACGCCGGATCAAGGCGAATAATCGCCGATCCTCCAAGGTCATCAACTGTCAGCAGGAGCTAGCCTCGTCCAAGGGTCCCAATCCAGCATGGTGAACGCTTGCAAGGAAGCGAATCACCCCGACCCCTCAACCTTGGCGTAGCGTAGTTGCATACAAAAGTAAGCGATCCAGCAGGGTGCAGATTTCTCACTTGATGACAGATATTTCCCAGACCACTGTCTGGCAGGGCGAGGAAGTTTGAAAACAAAGTCATAAATCTTGATTTCCCAAAAGGCAACGTAAAACGTTTTCGAAAAGAATTAAGGATTTGTTTTTTAAAATACTAAATTAATACAAGACCGAAGAAAATTTCCTCGATTAAAATATGATAATCACATAGAAAAAATTTTCATGTTTTCTACAACACCAAACACGACCACCATAGTCAGAAAATAAAAATTATATCAATTAAAATATAATAATCACATAGGAAAAATTTTCTGTTTTCCACAACACCAAACACGACCACCATAGTCAGAAAATATGGATCCCAACTTAGCAGAAAAGGGGGCACATTAACAAAACTTAATTAAACTTTAACACCAACTTGTGTAAGCAAAAACTTTAAAAATGCTTAAAGAAATTGACCTTAAGGGTCAACTTAACAAGAGATTAAACATTAAGCAACCATGTTAAGAATAAGTATTAACTAAACAAAAAATTTAAATAGTTAACCAAACTACCTTAAGGAAAAGAAAAATTTAATACTCAAGCAACTTAAATCAGAGTTAACCAAAACTGTCACAAAAATTAAATGACAACAATTACTTTTCAACAAGGCAAATAAACTTAAGATCAACTACAAAATAAAAACAAATTAATATCCTTTAAGTCTGATAACAGAATTAAGATAAATCATTACAATTAAGATATTTTAATTCACAACTGAAATAGCTAAGTATGTAATACATAACAATTTAAAGAATAATGACAGGTTCCTTGCATGTTTAGCTTCCCTTATTTATCGTAAAATATTGATAAAAATTATTTGAAGAAGAAGAATTAATCAGTAAATGCATCGCATTTCTTTAGATCACTGAAAGAAAAAACTCATATTACATAATTAGTAAAAATAAATAACGTAAATATCCATTCAGATAATAAGTAAATATCAGAAACCCGATTACGAAGCTACAGCATAGTGAAATACATTAAGCTTTAAAGCTTCGGTAGGCAGTTGAGTTGCAGCTATGAGTTAGTAAAAAATTCGCTGATTTCATCATTTCTGAAAGATGACCTACAACTAATAGTTGTTTACATTCACCACAATGTATATTAACTAACGTTCTAGACATTTCCTCTCAGAATCTCTGTGTCTATTCATTTATCGCTTTTTCTGTTTACTTATCCATCTGTTATTATGTACAAAAATTAAAACGTAAAATCAGATATAATCTGCAACTACAGCAGAATAGAACAAAAAAAAATCTGAAAACTTTCAGATTTTATATTACTATGAAAGGGGAATTCTTTTATTTCGTGTATTACCTTTATTAAATACCATGCTTTCCGCGCATAAGCTATAAAATTCATTTCAACAATTTTTGTTTCAGATAAAAAAGTTTTAGTCCAAAAGGGCAATTTGCTCAGAAGTACTATTAATTTCGTTTTGGCATTTTGCGTTCATTCACTACAAGCGTTGTTTCATTTTTCAAATTGTTGCCACCAAATATTATTGCCCTGTATTATATTAAAAGAAATTAAATAATGAAGAATCTGTATAAATGTATTGTTGCGTTTTACGGGTTCGTGGATTTGAGAGTATCCGATGAAAACACGATGCAGAACAGTAAAAAGCCCAATTTATTTACAAGAATCACTATTTACAGCACAGTTCCAAAATTACCTTTAAAATCGTCGAAAATCTACAATAAATACGCTGAAACAATCAGCAACACAGCTTCAGGCTGTAACTGTAAAGGTAGCTTCACGGCAACACTAAACTTATAATAAACACCGTGGAACAATCACCAATACACTGTCAAGCTATACTGTAAAGATAGCTTCACGGCAAAGCACTATCTCGATTGCTTTCCGTTCACAAAACTCTCGCGTAGCTTAGCAGCTATTCTCACAATAATCACAACGCTCACAGTACTTCACAATACTTCACAATCTCTTCGCCACTAACTAGCAACTCAACTTCTAACTCCTCGCTTTCGGACACGCAAGGGTTTATATAGCTTTTCTTTAAGTTCGACACGTTTCGAGAAATATCTCGACAGGAAGTTATTCTAGAAGCTTCCCGATTGGACCATGGGATATCGCCGATTTGGTCGCCAAATGGGCGATAAAGTCGCCAATCTGGCAACCCTACCATACACTATTTTATGGCAACCCTAGTGCTATGCCGGAAAGCTTACATACAGGCGCAACCGCCGAATTTTTCGTAACAGTATGTATATTTCTCGCATTGTGATAAAACTACGGTACCTAAAGCCATCAAATTTTGAATAACGTAATCCTCCTGCGAATATGGGCAACTGGAACACAAATTTGAAATTTGGAATTTGTTTTATTATCTATTTCATATTTTGTAAACCTTTAACGAATTTTTGATTAACAAACTCAAGGATTTCAAAACGAGCTGTTTTATTCGTCAAATAGAACTCTTAAAGGCAAAAAGAAATTTCTTACCTTTTCCGTCGCTCGTGAGCCGAGCTTAATCTATTCTAATAAAGATTCTGTATAATATAAACAGATTATATTTATATACAATTTATATACAATTATTACATTACGTTTACATGAGCATTACACGCTTTCCTTCACACAATCATTCTTGTTCTGGTTCATGTTAAATGCAAATCAGAGTTCTATTTACGTTTTTGTTTTGATCATTCTAGAGTTTAGACGTAATGGCGCTGACAGCCTGGAGCTGAGATGTAACACGAGCAACGGCAACGTTGTACAGAAAAATATTTCCGTCTCCAGCGCGAGAGACTGTGTATGGAAATTATAAAGATATGCTCATTTTAAAATTATTTTGCTATACTGCTTTTGAACTTAAATTTGTGGTTTGAGTGCGAAGAGCTTATTTAATAAATAAAGGTAACCCACAAAACGTTAAGAAAACGGCTCTTTGAGCGTGATGTAAAATTTGAGAGCTTTCGACTTTCTTTTTTTTTACAGTGTTCCAATTACTCGTTTTGAAATTATTGAGTTTGACAGTCAAAAATTAGTTAAAGTTTTACAAAATACGAAATAGATAATAAAACAAATTCCAAATTCTAGATATGGCCCTCCAGATGCCCATATTTGAATGGAGGACTATGTTATTCAAAATTTAATGTCTCTAAGGACAGGGTTTTTTTCCGTAATGCCAGAAGCATACATACATTCATGCAAATTCTTCATTATTATATTTCTTTAAATATAATTCAAGGCTCTAAGATGTGGTGGCAACAATTTGAAAGTGAAACCCCGTTTTATAGTCGCCGACGCAAAATGCCAAATCGAAATTTATAACCCTTCTGGGCAAATTACCCTTTGGGCTAAAAACGAAATGTTTCAAACTAGTGTATATAATCTCTATAAAATGTACAAAAGAGAATAAATTTCGAAATTTAAAACATTTTGTGGTAAATTTAAATTCAAAATTAAAATTAACATTAACTTAAAACTAAAACTAAATTCGAACCAAACAAGGTAATTAAAAACTGCATCAATTCAATTAAAGTAAAAAGAACACATTTATCAGAAATTACAAACATTAAATAACTATACATTTCATTTTACATTTCCTATGACATCTTCAACAGAAAGTTGGTGCCTCGAAAATTATAAACAAACTAGGAAAGAAACTTTATCGGACCTATTATTGGACTTTTGCATTTAATGTATTACGAAACCGTACACACGCAACAATATATATTTCGCTGTTAGTTTCATTTAAATGTATGTTCTGAATTGTCCTCAGGCTGTGGATATTTTTTCTGTTATAATTTTAAGTTTATCTGAGCGTCAGGTTGACATATGAATAAGTAGTTTTCATTTAAGCCTTTACTTTGAGCTTTGATATTTACAATTCGAAAGAAGACGGGACGGTAAGTCATTGTCTGTCCCTACTACTGTAATCGATGAAGAAACCTACAACCAGCCTGCTATCAAATCCCCTTGAGGTACCCTGGAAGGAGGTCCAAGATCTAGCGCTTTGTAATTTTAAGCCCTGTTTTGTCAAATTTCGGGAATTCAGATTTAATTGTGAAAATATAATTATATTGTGAATCAAAATTGTTGTATGAAAGATACACAACAATTCAATGTGATATGCAAGAGAATTATTGGATAAACCAATTAAAGAAAGAAAGAGAGGTCAAAATGCTACATAGATCTCTAAATGCGCTGAAATATACTATCAGGTTTAATTTCAAAAGTTTATTCAAGGTTGAATTAATATGGTATTGAAATTTTATTAAGCATATCTGAAGTGAAAGAATTATTTTTCAATAATTTAAATGTTAATGTTTTTTAAACTATCTGGCGGAACGGGAAAAAACCAGTTATTAAAATTTTCTGGTCTTTCAAAAAAGTCTCTTACGGAAGTCCTTTCGTTATTAATTTAATCTTAGTTGGAAATGGAAACAACTTTGCTATTCTTCAGACTCTTTATATATAAGTAATTTTCCTCAAAAGTTCAAAACTTGGTTTCCCCTTTACTAAACTATTTCATTTTTGATTTACATGAACAGAGAGATAATGGCGAACAAGTTTTAAATTAAACTTTGTTTCAGATTGCTTCGAAATCTCATGACTTAAACTAGGAAGAAAAGTGTATCAAATATCATTTTAAGTATCTTAGTACTTAAAGCAAGATGTGAAGGTCTGAAGACTAGTATTTTACATGAAATAAGGTATTTCTTACTTCGTACCTACAAAATTTACACGGTTTAATCTGAAAACACATTCCACTTAAATTTTAAATTATGGACTTGACGTGATATATTAGAAGAGACTTCTTTCTCAGTAGTTTGGAAGGCTCTGCCATAAATTTAAATTTCTTCTAAAAAATAAATTTTATTTAGTCACATAGCATTGGGGCAAGTTCTGAATATAGTTTTGCCCTGCATTATGGCTGATTAGTTGTTTATCGATAGCAGAATTTCAATGTGTTTTATTCTTAAGGGGAAAGATTTATAAAGATTTTTTAAGTGAAATGAACTGGTATATAAGTAAGCTTGGATAAAACAACAGACTCTCTAGTAATCGTCACACTAATGAGCTGCATTCAGTAAAAATATTTCATGCTTCAAGAGTTTAGCCAATCAGATATGATAGTAATTTTACAGTTTTGTTAAAGAGAATACCTAAGATGAAATGGCTAAGATCCCACTTAATCCCGATAGTTTTATCCTGGTTTGAATCATGGTGAACTTTCTGCTGTATGGGTGTCTTTGCGTGTTTTCTCAAGCTTAAATTAAAACCGATCCACTTTCTCTTAGTGAAGGCATCCATTCACTTAATCGATTAGCCCTTTACATTTTCATCGTAATCCATAAAAAAGACAACAATATTTATTAAAAATTGATTTTGATATTTATTTTTAATGTTCTGAGTACTATAATAATATTTTTCTGATTTCCAGCGTAGTATAACAAATATCAATACATTAATTTCACAATTATAAAATAGTTTTGGGAATCATATATGAAGCAAAACTTAAATCTGTAAAATTTTTGTATGTTATCTTTGCTTCAAGAAGGAAACATATCTCATTTAAAATAACTACTAAAAATAAATTATTATTAAAGAAGGAAAGAAAAAACGGTATAATAGATACACTGCTCATGGATACAGAAATAAGTTATGTATAGTGCAATTTCATCTTTTAAAGCAAGCTGGGAAAATGGCATCAACCGTGCATTAATTATCATTATTGGAAATTCTGTAATATAAGAAAGAGACAACTAACATATTTCAAATATGATAGTTGTCTCTTTGATGAAGAGTATCTATTAATATCGCATCATGATTTTTATTCTTTAAATAACTATATGTGCAGTTCATTTATCTTTGAATCCTTTTCAGACATCTGTTATATGCTTTAGCTGATGTCAAAGAGAGGAAATACTATAGTAGACTGATGACTTTTTTACGGTATAACTCTTCGTTAGCAGCTTGAAATATTCAACTATGCTGTGCTAGCCTACGTGTTGTTTCAGCATTCAAATCATGTTTTTTCCGCAGCTGTTGCATAAAACAAAAGCGAAATAACAATTTCATTTTTTCTTACTTTTTTCCTCATAAAAGATGCCTCATATTAATTTAGCTAATTCAGAAACAGCAGAAGCAGATCGATTGTAAAAAACACGTAGTGTTATTGTTGTTGTTCTCTTGTCCATGGAAAAGGAGCTAAATGGAGTCAAACGTCTGCATGATAAGCCTTGCCAGGTCTTGAGTCTGAGGCCTGTAAAGGATATCCTGTGGTGGTGAGCTAAGTTGGTAAAGCTCAACACTGATAGCATGGCAGTTAAAGATATTCTCTGGAATTAATTGGGTTTGTGGACAATTTATGCATATTGGGTAAGATCTTGAGTTATTCCCTGGAGATATCTTCCTAGCTTTAAAATGGCCTGTACAAAATCTTGCCATTGAAAACCTCAAGCTTCTTTTGGCAGGGCATCGGCACACTCATTTTCCTCAATGCTCACGCACGCAGGGAGTGCAGTTTTCTATGTTTGTTTGAGAAGAAAATTTATTTCTGGAGTTAGTCTTCTTTACCCATGACAGATGGTATGAGTGCTGATTTTGGGTCTGAGAATACCACGAGTTCATCGAACGAAGCATCAAAATTGCTTAAAACATAGAAGTAAGAATTTCTCTGATTGCAATCACTTTTCTTGTGAAATTTGAAACTATTTGGCCTGTGGGAATTTTGAGTTCAATTAATTCACCAGAAGGGTGCACAAAAAGGATACCAGCACTGCCTCTATGAAAAGTGAAAAGTGGTGTAAAATGAATGTGTGAAGAAGTGACGTACTTGGTGTTCGGAGGGACTAAAAATATTATTTTTTTTTATTTTAAAGTTATAATATATTGTTATTTACAATATAACTTTAAATATATTAATATAATAACATTAATATATTTAAAGTTATATTGTCAAGAATAATTACTTCGTAGAGTCTAAACACGAAAGCTTCTAAGGAGTAACACACTGCTCGACATTGAAAACGCAACACCAAGAAGGAGTGGCCAGAAATTTATGCAAATTTTAGAGTAGACGCACTTCACTAAGTTATGCGAATGATGTGAAATGCGCAGATCTCCGACGCACGTGAAGTAAGATATAAGGGAAGGAACATGCAGAATGGGCAATATTCGTGTCATTATTTCTGCCAGACGAATTATCGAAGAAAGTTGTTTTTTATCCCGGAGATTACGTGTAATAGGAGAGAATACCAGGCCGCCGTCAACGAAGGCACTTATAGCAGATAGACGATTTTACGAGAGCTATCGTGATCGGACTGCGAGCACGGTGCATCGGCTATGGCGAACATGGTTGGAACAAGGGAATGTGGGAAGAAGGAAGGGTACAGGTGCAGCCAGAGTGACGTCAGCACGCGTGGATCGCCGACAAGCTGTGGCTGTCCCGCAAGTCACTTGTACTGCGATTCTGCAGCATGTGCAAGATACCCTGGATGTTCCCGCGTCGACGAGAACCGTTTCCCGTCGATTGGTTGAACGTGGCCTGCACTGACGGCATCCGTTAAGAAGACTGACATTGACCCTACACCATAGACGCCAACGTTTAGAATGGTGCCGGACTGGAGCGATGTGTATGACAGAATGGCAAAATGTCGTGTTCTCAGATGAGTCACGCTTTATAATCATAAAGTTCAATTCAACACAAATATCACAAAATATTTCAAAGAGCATATCTTTAGATTTTCCGGTACGCAGTCTCGTGAACTGACGATAAAAATGTTTTTTTCTTCATACAGTTTTGCCATTGCTCGCTTTGAAATCGTTGAGTTTCTTAATCTAAAACTCATTAACGCTTTATAAAATATGAAATAGATAATAAAACAAATTCCAAATTTCGGCTTCCAGATGCCTATATTCGGGTGGAGACGTACGTTATTCAAAATTTGATGGCTTTAAGTATCGTTGTTTTATCGCAATGCGAGAAACATCTATGCAGATTCTTCATTATTTAATTTCTTTAAACATAATACAGGGCTGTAATATTTGGTGGCAACAATTTAGAAAGTGATTCGCCATTTATAGTGAATCAACACTGTGTGTTCCGTTCTTCATGTGTAGTGGATTGTAAGGTGACTTGTGATTACCTTAGTGGTACTTTAATAACTTCAGAGTCATGATGCTGACCGAATCTCTTTATTGGTCTTCAAACATCACGTTGTCTGAGGAACAGCGACAGAATACTGCAAACCTCTAGCTTTAGAACATCTGCAGAGTTTGGAACTCCAATAATTCCCAGCAAACTTGAAGTGCCGTAAGCACGCTTAAAAACCCTAACAAATTTGCGTCCGCGCCGCTCCTCAGTTCAATGACTAGAAATACAATTTGCGTAACAACAAACAAACGCAAAATGCCAAAACGAAGTTAAGAGGCCTTCTGAGCAAATTGTCCCTTTGGGCTAAAAATAAACAAAATATTGTCTCTTTCTTTGCGAGGATTATTTATTTGCAATTATACAAGAGGAATAATTTTGTATAGATGCGAATTTCCTAGATTGTTTTTTATTGAATTTAAAGAATTTCTTGAAATTTCCAGCATATCACAGTTTTTTGTAAATATTAAATAATTCCTCTAATTTCAGAGGTTTTCGTCTTACTCTATAGTTTTTTTTAAATTCTTAATATTATATTTATAGTTAATTAATTTTACTATTCGTTTTGTGACCATAAACTCGGAAAATATAACGCAAAGCGATTTTATTCAAAAATCTATACTGCAGCTTTAATGTAGATCTCAAAAATTTAGTTTTGTGCAATCAGATGAAGAATGTATTAATGATTTTTCTTGACTTAATTCTCATAACTTAAGTGGTGACGTGATTCCACATATCGTCAATCCATTTGTAATTTAGGCTAGGGAGGGCCGCTCAGAGGAACGTTTTGTACATTTTTCGTTAGTTTTGAGAATGGGCTGGTTTAATAAATGCAATGCACCTAAAACATGCAACAAGTGCAACAGCCGAACATATCATATAAACAAAGAACTAAATTTTTGCTCCATTAAAAAAAGGGCCGTAGACAATAAAACATTAAAGCCTGTTCAGTTCCTCGCTCTTATTATACTAAAGTAAATGTGGAGGAACCTAGTAAATTGTTATTCGACTTATCGCTTAGTTCAAGTAACAGAAATCGTAAACTCAAGGGTTAATTACTCTTTATTTCACTCAAAATAAGATGAACAGTCCACCCCTTTTTCGGGCTTATAACAAAGCCTCCACTCGGGCGTGAACTCAAGAATGGGAAATAAGAACTAACTATAACTAATTAAGAGACTTAACTAATTAAGACCAAAGCTAACACATATCTAACGTAGTTGGCTCTTAATTTTAAATTAGCCGGTGAATATCAAAAAGGCACATAAGATTCGGCCGAACGTAACAGTTGCTTAGAGAGTCTTTGCTCGAAGTCAAACGCGTGCTACTCAGGATTTCTAGCTCTCTCTCTCTCTCTGGAAGTAAGTTGAAATTTCCTTAAATACTATTTCTACTCATTTGCATTCAACGCGATTCTAAAACCTCATTCTGGTAGGGAATTGTAAATTGAAACGAGGAACCATGAGGAATGCTAACAAAATTAAAATAACTGTTAAGAAATTAGAATATACTTTACAAGCCGAAATTTTATATATGCCTGATGTAATAAATCATAATGTCGATCGCTTAAATGAAAGTCTTAATCTCAAGTGGTAGCAATGATATTATAGCTAAAGCAATGGCCTGTAAATGCTAAATTAATTAATATCATTCTCTCTCAATTACGCGTTTCTACACTGGGGAAATAAATTAAGAGAGTTTTCACATTTGATCTAGGATCTACAGAACTAGTGGACAGATTTTAATAAAATTTGATATGAATATAGGTGATATAATACAAACAAAATAAACGTTCAACAGTTATAATAGACACACATGTTCGTGTGTAATACTCACGGGAGTCTGAAGGTCTGAAACAGCGATTGCAGAAGACCCAAAAGAAATGGATTAGCAGGGAGTATGGTCCTCTCTTCTAGCCATACAGGCCTGGCAGCGTGATGTCATACTGCAAATAAGGCAGTTTATCAATGCCTGTGCCAATTGGTCCCACTCATTCAACAACTCTGTTTTCAGTTCCTGGATGGTTCTCTGTGGAGGGTTACGAGTTGGAATTGCCCTCCCTAGAGCGTCCCAGACATGCTCTATAGGGTTTAGGTCTGGAGACCTGGCTGGCCAATCCATCCGGCGAACATCCTCACTCTCGAGAAATGCGTCAACAAGAAGAGCTCTAGGTTGCCTCTCGTTCTCTTCTTGTAAGATGAATTCGGGTCCCACTGCACCCCGGAAAAGGCACAAATAGGGCTCCAAGACCTCGTCACTATACCTCACACCAATCACAGAGCCTCTGTCAAAGGCGTGGAGAGGTGTGCGGTTATCCAACATGATGCCTGCCCAGACCATTACACCGCCACCGCCATAATTGTTGATTTCGCGGACACTGGAGGGTAGGTAGCGGGTCCCTGGCTCTCTCCACATGAAAGTAAGGCGAAGATTCGGTGTTTGAGCTACTTGGACTCGTCGGTGAACAGAACGGTCGCCCATTGCTAGGTACTCCAATCACTATGCTGCCTGTACCATCCTAATCGGACTCTCCTGTCAGTACGCGTGAGCGGGACGCAAACAGTCAGTCTTCTGGCAAAAAAAAACCTTCTCTCATTCAGTCTTTCGGAAACAGTCACGCTTGTTACGCGAGTTCTTGTGGCTGCATACAGGTCCCGAGAGAGCTGAGAAGCTGTAGCCCCTCTGTTACGCCTCGCTAAAATGGAAAAATAGCGATCTTCTCTGGCCGTCGGGGCTCATGGACGACCTTGCCCGGGCTTTCTCTGGATAGATCCAGTATCCTGGAACTGTTTCCATATGTTACACATGGCGCTGGACGTTGACATAGCTGGGCGTTAATAAAACTCTCTGCATATCTGGACTTGCGATTGGCCTGCCTCTAGCTTCCCCACAATTCACCACCTCATTCCGTCATCTAAACGTTGGTGGTTACTCATTTTTATTGCCCGATGTGAATTTAACCGATTGCTGCAAGGTAACACTAAGAAATTCGCCGAGGTGTGCTAGCGAACGCAATTCATCTTACCCTCCACGCGCTTATAAAGTTATTTTTCTGCTGGCTCCGTCTACACACAAATGTACGCTTACGTATTTGCCGCACAAGATTTGCATTTTTATCTAAAAGCAATGGTTTTTCCTTTAGTTTAGTTCTTTTCTTACAATTCGATAAAATATGCAAATTCTCTCAGTTTATTTCACCAGTGTACTTTGCTGTTCTATATCAGGTAGTTTTCTCTCACAAATATTAGCGCAAAATTACTATCTTACTTTTAACTGCAAGTTGCTTGAAAAGAATGCGTTTCTCACATCGCAAACATTTTAATTCGAAGCAGTCCTTTTCAGGTAGTGGATTTGACTAGCAAATTGTCCTGTTGCAGTAGCAAACATCGACAAAGATAAATGCTCTGTAACGCAAGTACGTAGAAAACTGGGTGTTTCGTTTAAGCCGTCCATGGTACTATGAATAAATTTTGGTTTGGTTTAGTTTATTACAGCAAAGCACACTAGGGCTATCTGTTTAAAGGATGCTTTCGTGGAGGACTTTCTAAAGGAAACTGGCTCGTGTAAACGTTTACACATGGGGAAAATGCCGAAAACGCCCATACAGCAGTGTGATCGCCTGCATTCGAACACAGGTCGAAACTACCAGTGTTTAACGATTTTATCGCTCGAAGGCTGGTGGGCCACTACAATAAATAATCAGCGTTGCGAAATGTTTTAAATAAATAAAATAATAATCTGTTTTATGGTTATACACTGTTTTAAAAAACTTCGGCATCCCATGCCAAAATTTTTATTAATTCATTTCTGGGCAATTTCCGTTCGGCATTAGTTTTTGCTTAAAAGGGATTAAAAATAACATAGATTATAATGGTCCAATGGTTTAAATCACTGGCCAAAATAAAAGTTTTCTTCCGAAAACTACCAAATATAACCTTTGAGATCAAGATATCGAAAACGTTTAATAGAGGTGATGTATATATACGTTTGATAGAGAAGACATTACGTATGTATGCAGATTTTGAGCTCTAGGGCAATTGTGATTTTTCTAATATATATTTTATTTTAAGTAACTCTCACTGTCTATTAATGTAACTTTACCCAAACATACTAAAACTTCCTACTCAAGCCAAAGGCTTATTTTAAATGCATTTCAGTTTAATTGCATTAAAAATATTTTTTTTCGAAAACTAAAATATTTAGGTGTAGCAAAATACACTCATGTCCATAAATTAAGGATAATGCAAAATCAGGCAAAGGAAGAGTTAGAAGCAAAACAAATTTGACTTATTTGTAAAGCTTATTTATTAAACAAAAGGTAAAGAGCAAAAAAAGATGCTATATGTTTGATATTATTGAAAAAATTAGCGATTTTTTCTCCCTGGAGCAAATTACAGAAAAAATACCTATTTACAAAAAAAACAATATTACATGGTTGGTAATACATTTTATGTCTCCCAGACGACGCAATACTGTCCGTACAACGCCTGGGCATGCTGAGTATCAAATTATCGATCCGATCTTGGGGGATATTACACCATTCAAAAAGCAATGCTGTCCGAAGTTCCGATAGACATGTAGCAGGAGGTTGATGGGCTGCAACAGTCGGCCAAGCATGTCCCACACGTGCTCTACTGGATTCAAGTCCGGTGAGAATGCTGGCCAGTCCATACGGGTGATATCCTCCGATTGAAGGCATTCGCTTACGATGTCTGCACGGTGAGGACGGGCGTTGTCATCCATAAATACAAATTGTGCGCCCATGGCGCCCCGAAACAAACGTACGTGTTGTTCCAGAATGACGTCCCGATAGATTTGGCTTGTCATGGTTCCAATTTGAACATGCAGATCAGTTCTGGAACCCAGAATAATTCCATTCCAAACGAGCACTCCTGCATCACTGTAACGGTGTCGTTCAATGATGTTTTCTTGGTAGTAACGGGTACCTGGAGCTGTCCATATGAAAGTCCAACGAGAATCAGACTGCAAGCTAAACCTGGACTCGTCGGAAAACATCACACAAGCCCACTGTTGCGGTGTCCACAATGCATGCTCTCTACTCCGGGCTGACCGCAGGCGACAGTGAGTTGCAGTAAGTGGAACGCATTCGGCAGGTCTACGAGCATATAGATCAATCTGCCCTAAGCGTCTGTACCCGGTCTACCTCGAAATTGTCGTCGAAGAGAGCTAACGAGACAGGTTTGAGGCTGTGCTCTGCCTGTTTCTTTTGGCAGTGACTGCCAAATACCGGTCCTCATTCGGCGTTGTAACTCTGGGGCGACCTGTGCTATAACGTCTACTCACATTACCATCATCTTGGGATTGTTGCCAAAGTCTGGAGAAGACACTCTGGGCAATTCCGTCTGATACTTCCAGTTGGGTACACCCCATTCCAGACGGCCGATAATTCTACCACGTAAAAAATCATCCAAATGCGTCCTTTGTGTCATAACTATTCGGTTATTGCACTGAAATGCTTATAAAGCACCTGCGAACAATTTTACTTCTTTGCCTGTATTCCTTATTTATCACTCTCTTACACTCTCGTCATTGTGACGTACCATCTGTGTCATCTGTCTATTCCTGAAATTTGCATATGGTTCTTGAAGATGTGTGTAGTGATTTTACAGGTGATATATTTATTTTAGAGTTCGATTTCCGAATTATCCTTAATTTATGGACATGAGTGTAATTATCTATTTTACGAGTGATTCCAATTTTATTTCCTTCAACCTTTGAATCAAAGCAGCTGTTATTTACATTTATTTAAATACTTTAATAAGTGGCTAATAGTATCTTACATGTATACATTAATATTTCTCACGGTAAAATATCGTAATAAGTACGATCTCTAGTAATCAAGTGTTCAGAATTAGAAGGTTAGGTAGATAAATTGTTTCAGCTTGTTTCAACGAAAGCAAAACAGAGGCTTTTGCTTCTTTGTTTTGAATTTACAATACGATTTTGTAAAATCTCTGACATGTCGACTTTTAATTCAAAAGAGACACGTTTTGACAACTTTAAATTTTTGCAGAGAAGCAAAAATCCTATCAGTTACTTTATACAATTTTTATGTTTAGAATGTCGGAAGGAGCGCTTAAAAGATTATATGTTGCCCAGCACAAAGGAAAGACACTCGAGAAACAAGTCCACATACAAAACGATTCTGGAAGTTTACCGAACTAATAGCCACTAGAAAAAAAAGTGACAATCTAGAATCAGGATATGAGTCAGACTTTCATGGCAAGGTTTAGGTAAACCTAAACGATCATGACACTATTCTAGTAGAAGCTACTTCAGGGACATCAGATAAAGGACGCTAATGGTGATCCCAGGATTTGGATTAAGAATTCCGGCCAGTTATGTTATCAAAAGCTGATAGTTTTTAGCTCAAAGGGAGTTAGCCTAGAAGGGATTCTAATTTCGTTTTGTCATTTTGCGTCGAAAACGTTAAAAGTCTAAATCACTTTTCAAATTGTTGCCACCAAATATTATCGCCCTGTATTATGTTTAGAGAAATTAAATAATGAAGAATTTTAATAAATGTACACATGTTTCTCACATTTCTATAAAGCAACGGCACCTAGACTCATCAAGTGTTGAATACGTACGTCTCCACCCGAATATGGGTATCTGGAAGCCCAAATTTAGAATTTCCTTTATTATCTATTTCATATTTTGTAAAGCATTTATAAATTTTTGATTACTATGAGGCTCAACGATTTTAAGCCAAGCAATGATAACACTGTACAGGAGGAAGAAAAAAACATTTTTATCTCCAGCGCGTGAGACTGTGTATCA
Organism: Stegodyphus mimosarum; assembly: GCA_000611955.2. Taxonomy (NCBI): domain Eukaryota; kingdom Metazoa; phylum Arthropoda; class Arachnida; order Araneae; family Eresidae; genus Stegodyphus; species Stegodyphus mimosarum. The sequence goes on from KK115408.1 coordinate 193,367, forward strand.
AAAATTCTAAAGATATGCTGTCAGGACTGAGTGTTCTGTGCATAGCTTTAGGGAACATGGTGAAGTCATTCCTTCTAAACTACAGTCCTGCTCTGGAACAGGGAGAGGAAAATACGCTATGTTCTGGTGTAGATACTGTGTTGGCGAATAACTGCACTTGAAGGGATTTGAAATCCTCTTTTATTAAATCACTATTATTTACACACTTCCCAACTCGGGAGGGATACAGAAAGTAAAAGACCACACTTGGGCCTAACTTAACAAATCAAATAAATTTAAACAAATATCTAAACCTAAATAGAAATTAAATTAAACTTTGCTTCGCAGAGCAAATCGCGGAGTTTGGCCTTTAACTAATGGTGCGTAGCAAGAATTACTAATACTAGCGCACTTCAATTTATTTCAATATGCAATCACGTGGTAAGCACTATGGCTTATAATTTTAGCTGCTAGCTGGTCAGACGAACGTCGAGCAGAATGACCGTGATCTGAGACTAAAGCTCTCTCACACTAAGAGGTTTCTACCTCTGGTTTAAATAGTACTTGGCTGTATTTCAAAATTAGCATAAGCTGAAAACGCGCGCTTCTTCTGACGGGAAGTTGAAACAGAGAAGAGATAGAAAGATTTAAATTAAAATAAAACTTGGTTAGTTTAACTAAAACCATACAATGCTCTTTTTAAATTATTTTCCGATATTGCAGTTGAATTGAATTTTATGTTTTAAGTGCGAAGAACGTGATATATAATAAATAAAGGTAACAGGCGAAACGTTAAAAAAACACCCCTTTGGACGCAATATAAAATCTGAAAGCTTTCAGACTTTCTTTTTTTTAATTTTGTAAAAGATGTACCATCTGAACCATTGAAAGAGCATTCTATATGACGACACCGGTTGAGTATTTAGAGCAATTTACTACACCACAGTTTTTAAAAAATAGTGAAAATGTTATATGTCAATGGATTAATTATGTATATCATTTCTGCTGCAAACCTTTTGACTGTACTTTTAGTCCCCGTTTGAATGGGTGTTTAAATGTTGAAAATAGCTTTTGAAAATTTAAAATCGCATTAAACAATTATATACCGTATTTTTTCCGTTTTATCTAAGTAGTTACTTTTAGGTAAAACATTCAATACTGTGATATCTTTAGAATAATTAGGTAAAAATAATAAACCTTCAAAAAATGTCACTTTGCAGGTAATTATGGTTGACTCCTTTAATAGTTTTTTCTGTTAATAGTTCCACGAAATAGTTTTCTCGGAATTACCCCTCCCGTCCAATTAAACACTTTTGGCATACTTTCACTAGTTACCTAAAAGTTCGTGTAGTTAGAAGCTTGTTAGTTAATTAGAAAGTCAAAGAGATTAATTTAAGACGAAATTATTTAAGAATTAATTTGAGTTTAGTACCTAATTTTTAACTTAAACTGATGTCTGGAAGTTGGAGATTTGGAGAATGAAAGATTTTAATGCTTTGAAAGAAACCAAGATTACCAATCAGCATATTAAATGGTAATTATCAATCAGTATAATTAATGGCATTGACGTATCCGTATGGAAAACTAGCATTTAATTATTCAGACTCCTCAAATAGTAATAACATGAGTCTATTTAGCTTTGAAATTTCTGTGTATATTCAGCAATCTCATTTCTTAAACGTGTTATTCTAACAATTATTGTTTACAAAAGTTCATAACGCTCATCTCCAGAAGCTTTTAAAAAAACTCTTAAAAATTCTGTTGAAATGAAAGAATAATTGCCATGTTTCTTCTCATATGTAAACAAAAACATATTATTCGTTGCTATAAGAAGAGTAAGAACCGAAAATATTTATTGTAAAACTGTGCCGTTTTAAACGAACACCATTATGTTCGTAAAAGTTCTGTAAACGTTCATGAAATAATGGAGAATGCATGTGATTAGTGTAAACATTTAAAAATCTGCTCTTACAGAGAGTTTCACAGTAAATCGCGCAGACTAAGAGAGCATTGTTGATATTTACAACTTGAAAACAGTATGATCCGAATCTGTGATAATTTTAAGAAAATTAAAAAACTTGTTTGAACTTTATAACTACAAATTTTGTGGAATAAAGTGTTGTTCATACAATTCACAAATACTGAAAAGGCGTTTAAAAATTTAGTGCAAGAAAAGTGTTGGAAACGATATGATATTCCTATTTTTCTTTAGGTTTTATTTAAATATCAATAGAATTCAGTCCTTCCTTCATTTTAAATTAAGAGTAATTTATTGTATAATAACCTAATATTCGTTTCAATTATATTTACATATACATGAAAAATACATTACTATACATTTTCTTCCTAAAAATACATGAAAAAATCATTTGAATGCGAAATACTTACATTCAGATTTAGTGGCATTATTACATATAAAATATTAATAAAAAAGTAACATTTTATATAACATGAATGGTTAAAACCATCGATTTTGTTTGCAGAATGTATATATTCTTATTTAATTAATATTTTTAAGGATGTTGAGTTTGTAGGCGTGCGGAAAGAATTATAAATTCCATTTACAATCTCTTTCTGCGAATACTTCAAACGTAAATACAAGCAGTCATGCGATATGGATGGATTTATTTACGTAATAGGGTAGAGGGATGGGATCAGAGAGTGCAGTAAATTTTTATGTTTATATTTATCTAAGAAAATGGACTTCACGATAAAACTCAGGGTGTATATACAACAAAAAGGACAAAGATGAATCTGCGAAAATGTTATATCATTCTGCGTGTTCTCATTCCTGTATTTCAGACTCGAATTTTATAATTCACGCCCCTTTTAGGAAATGTTTTAGAATATCGGCATGCATAATGTTATAAATGGTCAAACGGAGTTCTTTCTTTGAGTACAAGAGCGAATATGGAATTCAGAGGACGATGCAGATACTGTCGTTTATTGTTATAAAAGACCTGATTAAGGTAATTTAGAACTCTAAGCTTATTTCAGGGGAACCTTACAAGGTATTTCGGTACTTTCGGAAACTCCCGTCGACCACAAGAGAACGCGTCAGTCGCGCCAAACCCTCGAACCACGTTCCCTTTCGAATTGACACTCGCTTCGCACAAGCCTTAACCTTGCAACGCCATTGCTTCTCAGTTTTTAAATAAAGCTCCATATCGTTGCCATTAACACATTTTTTTTTGAGGCCGGTAAGATTCCATAACTTTGGAAATATTCAGCAGCACGCTCTTCTGTAGCAGGCAGGTCCCAAATTTTAACCGTTTTTTTTTTTCGAAAATGCGTGATAGAGGGGAAAAAGGAGTCTTTACTCAAGAATAATAACTAACACGTGTAATCAAGGTTGCACCCAACTCAGCGTGTTTGAAGACCTTTCCATTTTGGGGGAAAAATCGCGTAGTTTGGCGTCTTTTAATAGGCGAAAATGGTCGACGGGGTTTTTACATAAGTACCGGTATTTCTGCCGGCTTCTTGGCATGCCTTCGTGGTGTAGTGGTCAACACGCTCGGCGCGTATTCGAAATTTCCGTGATTCGAGTCCCGGCGAGGGCATTGCTCATTTTTCAAATCTCCTGCTTCCTTGATTTTGTAAAATAGGATTAAAGAATATCATAAAAGGGTCTGAGATCCCACTGTAATCAGTTCTAGATTTTGGGCTCAGCGGCAATGAGGTCCGGTTGTGAGATTAAAAGGTGCAACAGAATTTACTATTTCCATCCGTTCTATTAGGAACGCTTCGTAAATTTACCATTCACGACTCGAGTTCAGAGGCTCGAGTATATTGTATCAGAACCTCAAGTATGATTTCTTGCATTCTATACAAATATAAAAAATATTCTTTCCATTCTTATATAAGGTATTTCTCCCACCTTCTTCACATGCCTTCGTAGTGTAGTGGTCAGCATGCTCGACTCGTAACCAAGAGATCCGTGGTTCGATTCCCGGCGAAGACGTTGCTCATTTTTCATTCTCCTACTTCGAAATAACCTTATGTCTCTACAACTGGCGCCCGAACTAAAAACGGTGGTGAATGATGATTCTCCACCACCGGGATTTGGCGATTGGGTCCCCTGAATCCCAGTCCCCTTTAAAACGGAGAGTAATAAGGTATTTCTCCCACCTTCTTCGCATGCCTTCGTGGTGTAGTGGTCAGCACGCTCGACGCGTAACCGAGAGGTCCGTGGTTCGATTCCCGGCGAAAGCGTTGCTCATTTTTCATTCTCCTGCTTCGAAATAACCCAATGTCTCTACAGTTATTTAAACAAAAACTTATATTCAGAATCATTTTACAAAACATTGACAGAATATGGATGCTTTTCAAACGAATAACAGAAGAAAAACTGTTGTTAGATTCTAGTGATTCTGACTTTTTATTATTAAAGTTATAAATAATTATATGTAGGTAAATTAAACGATATTACAATTTCTGAAGGAACTCTGAAATTCTGTGCGACAGATACTGTTCTGAATGTTTAATATCACACAGCACAATGTTGTGCCTCTTAAACATCCTGAAACGTTTTCAGAAACGTTTAATTTTTCCAAAAATATCACTTGATTAGTTTGATGAAAAAAATCATTAACATGAAGACGAAAGTAATTTTCATTCTTGATCTGAAATATTTATAAAAGTTTTATAATATATTTATGATTCAATCTTAACAACTAATAAGAATAAATTTATATGTTTTTCCCTACTAAGCTGTCTAGTTTTATCTCTACATGCTTGTAAGCGATCCGTGAATACTTAGAACTCTACATTAGGAAGTAAAAAATACATTGAAAGTTGGATAAACGATTGCTACATTTACAAAAGTTTGTCTTCTAGTTTCATTTCATCTCTAGCATAGACAGGAATAACGGAATATTTATTACTCAATCTAAATTTGGTATGTTTTCAGTGAATCGTTTTATGTTCAGAAAAGGTGAAAATATTATTTTCAGGGTCATTTAACTTTATTTTCATGAAAGAATAAAGAAATGAAAGATAACCAAAAACATTTATCTTTCTGAAAATATGTTTGGTAAACATTAAATTTCACATGAGCGTATCCTTTCCTGATAAAAAAGCACATAAATCTCTGGCTATAAAACAGAATTTCAATGCATAAATATAAAGATATTTCTGAAACTTCGCCAACAATTTTCGAAAATGTGATCGATCAGGATATCCAAACTAAAATGAAATTTAAAACTCTCCTTAGACAACTTATCGTGTCAGAAGAGCGGCTTAAAATGCCAGTCATTCTTATTTGTTATTATATTCTGTAGACATAGTAGAAAAATTCTCGCATTATTATTTCATTGCATTTTTATACATAAATGTTGAAGATTTTAGTAAGAATTTAAATATAGAAATAATAAAAAAGGACTGCCATTGAATATTAAAATTTACTTTCAAATGTATACTAATGTGTGATGAAAATTTTTATGTATATTTTATGTTTGTATGTGTTGTTTATTTTCGATTTTTCACGTTTAGGCATCTGTAGTCCAGAAATTGATGTTGTTTGTTATACATACTTTCAAATAAATCGAGAAATTAATGACACAGAATTTATAGATAAGGCTTTTCAAGTTCATTAGTGCAACAGTACAAATGAGGAAAACTTAAGGGGGGACAGATTTTGATAATAACACTGGTCACCAGAATCACACCATCATTTGAAGGCATCAGGTTCGTACAAACATACATAACATTGCAGAGACATCGCGCAAACAAACCGCATGAATGCAAACTCCTGGCCATGTAAAGCACAGTATCGTGCGCCTAATAGTATGTCGCATATATGTACGATTTCACACCTTTCTTTCTATTGATTTTTTTTCCTGTATAGGACAAAGTACTGGCATCTATCACAATAGTTGCTCGTTGATGACCGTAGTTATATTATCTAACAACTAATCTTATTGCAGGAAATGCCGTCTAAGCTCTTAAAACGATGGCGTGAGCAATTCCTCCAAATCGCTAGTCCAGATATGCAGAGAGTTTAATTTAACGCCCAGCGTCGTGTGTAACCTATGGAAACAGTTCCAGGATACTAGATTCATCGAGAGAAAGCTTGGGCAAGGTCGTCCAAGAGCCGCGACAGCCAGAGAAGCTCGCTATTTGTCAACTTTAGCGAGGCGTAACAGAGGGGCTACAACTTCTCAGCTCTCTCGGGACACACCAGTCTCAGATCAACCTACTTCTAGCTTCCCCACGATTAAACCATCAGTGTTTTCTTTGGGACTGTCTGTTAGACTCACTACACACCTACAATAGTGGCCAAGGGATAAAGCCGCTAAAGATTAGTAGTTCTACCACTGTCCAAATCGCAGCAAACAGGCTGGCTGCATGGAAGGGTTTACGATTTTTCCCTTATGGAACATAGCTACGAGTCAGTTTTCTTTAGAACGGCCTCCACAAAGGTATCCTTTCCCTTACGCAAATAGCCTTAGCTAGATCTCTCGTAATTATGTAACCCAAGTCAAAACACAGAGACAGCTGTTTAGCGTGGTTTAGAGGGTTGTGTGTTGTTGTTGTTACTTACTTGTCTGAGAGTAACATCAGTCGAAGCCCACAAATTCTTCGTGGCAAACAGCGCAAGATACGCCTGTGATTGGCAACAGCCTTGAACACCTTGCTGGCGACACTTGCGACTTAGCTTATTTCCGCCCCCAATTTTGATGGAGAGCACACCAGGACCTGCTTTAGCCTTTGTCATTATTTTAGACCTGCTTTAGCCTTTGTCTAGTCGAGTTTGCTTAAGCAAATTGATTGGTTAGGCTTTACTAAGACTTTTGGCTTAAGAATTTCCAAAGTTAAATTACTTTTAAGTTTTAAATTACATTGTATGTTGGAACTATTCCCGCAAGCTGCGGAAAGCACAAGCGGTGCATAAAAGTTTAAATCCTTTAACAAAACTCTTCTTGTAAGTTGTGGTACTTTAATACACGAGACGATAAGTCCGTTGACCGTCTCGGAAGGGACCAATGTTAATTTAATTAAGAAGTGAGATACTACAAAATAGTTATAATTTAATTATGTCACTTGAAACACTACTTTTGTGTAAGGCACAAGGATTAGTAGCATCATAACTCTCAGTTGCACTTGTTATTTAGTCTTATTCGGGTGTAAAATCAGATAATTAAAAGCCTTAAGGTATTTAAGGAAATATATCTGCTATTTTATTGAATACTAAGATAAGTAGTTAGCTGATTTTGACATGAAAATTAAAATAAATTAGTTTAAACATTTTGTGAAAAAAAAAGCATTGTGAATATATTCACAGTTTTCATAAAATCTCATAAATGTGTATATATTCTTCTGAGCAAAACGTTGAAGGTTTAGATAATTAATAGAAACAATAATAATATTAATAATAATAATAATAATTAATAATTAATAATAACTGTATAAGTGTACGTACTTTGCACAAAAAAATGAAACAGTTCTGTGGCTTCCATTCTACTGGGTCGATTGACGAAATTTAACTTGCTTTTTTCAAGTCTCGAAAGCGCAACTTAGGATGTATATTACACTCATGTCCATAAATTAAGGATAATGCAAAATCATGCAAAGAAAGAGTTAGAAGCAAAACAAATTTGACTTATCTGTAAAGCTTATTTATTAAACAAAAGGTAAAGAGCAAACAAAGATGCTATATGTTTAATTTTATTAAAAACAAATAGCGATTTTTTCTCCCTGGAGCAAATTACAAAAAAAAAACCTATTTACAAAAAACCGATATTACATGGTTGGTATGATTGTTAATACATTGTATGTCTCCCAGACGATGCAATACAGTCCGTACAACGCCTAGGCATGCTGAGTATCAAATTATCGATCTGATCTTGTGGGATATTACACCACTCAAAAAGCAATGCTCTCCGAAGTCCCGGTAGACATGTAGGAAGAGGTTGACGAGCTGCAACTCGTCGGCCAAGCATGTCCCACACGTGCTCTACTGGATTCAAGTCCGTTGAGAATGCTGGCCAGTCCATACGGGTGATATCCTCCGATTGAAGGCATTCGCTTACGATGTTTGCACGGTGAGGACGGGCGTTGTCATCCATAAACACAAATTGTGCGCCCGTAGCGCCCCGAAACAAAAGTACATGTTGTTCCAGAATGACTTCCCGATAGATTTGGCTTGTCATGGTTCAAATTTGAACATGCAGGTCAGTTCTGGAACCCAGAATAATTCCACCCCAAACGAGCACTCCTGCACCACCGTAACGGTGTCGTTCAATGACCTTTTCTTGGTGGTAACGGGTACCTGGAGCTCTCCATATGAAAGTCCGGCGAGAATCAGACTGCAAGCTAAACCCGAACTCGTCGGAAAACATCACACAAGCCCACTGTTGCGGTCACCACAATGCATGCTCTCTACTCCAGGCTAACCGCAGGCGACAGGCGACAGTGAGGTGCAGTATGTGGAACGCATCTGACAGGTCTACGAACATATAGACCAATCTGCCCTAAGCGTCTGTACACGGTCTGCCTTGAAATTGTCGTACCAGTGGCCGAAGAGAGCTTACGAGACAGGTCTGAGGCTATGCTCCGCCTGTTTCTTTTGGCAGTAACTGCCAAACACCGGTCCTCATTCGGCGTTGTAACTCTGGGGCGACCTGTGCTGTAACGTCTACTCACATTACCAACATCTTGGAATCGTTACCAAAGCCTGGAGATGGCACTCTGGGCAATTCCAAGTTCGTCTGATACTTCCAGTTGGGTACGCCTACATTCCAGAAGGCCGATACTTTACGACGTAAAAAATTATCCAAATGCATCCTTTGTGTCTTAACTATTCGGTTATTGCACTGAAATGCTTATAAAGCGCCTGCGAACAATTTTACTTCTTTGCTGGTATTCCTTATATATCACTCTCTTACACTCCCGTCATTGTGACGTACCATCGGTGTCATCTGGTTACTTCCTGAAATTTGCGTATGATTCTTGAAGATGTGTGTAGTGATTTTACGGGTGATATATTTATTTTAGAGTTCGATTTCCGCGTGACTCCGAATTATCCTTAATTTATGGACATGAGTGTAGATTTATCTATAGCAATTTTCTAAGATAGGTCTTCTGACTCAAAATCGGACTTTTTCTGAAAAGACATACTTATTTTTTTTTTCCTATTGCGATTCTACAATTCAAATCCCGCTTGTATACTAAATTTTAAAAAATTTCCTAAAAACATTACGAGAAATTTGAAAATTCGTCTTGGCGCATTTTTTTCAGGTTGCACCAAAAATAATTCACTTGGCAAAATTCTTAATTTATGGTAACCTATTTTTCTTTCCCTTTCATGTGCGCTGTGCGTGAGAGAAAAATAAGGTGCATCGTTTTTACTTGCTTGTACGAAGTAAAAAGGAAGTATTGTAATTGCAAAAAATTGCACAATATTTCAACGAAAATATTTATTTTGACTGCTATCGAATGCAATTTAAGGAATTTATCGAATGCAATTTTGAGTTACATCCGTATGTAAGGACTGAATAAAAGACTGTTTTCCCCCAAATAATTACAAAACTGATTTAAAATGGATTCTGAAGTGATTTTTTCGTGGCGTCTGTGCGTATGTACGTGCGTCTGTCTGTATGTATGTATCTAGCATAATTCAAAAACGATGATTCTCACAACGTTGAAATTTTCCATATGGGGCTGCTATAACCTGCAGATGTGCACCTCACATTTTGGTTGCAATCGGCCGCACCAAACGTATATAAATACATGTTATATATATACCCACTCTGTTACTCGGCTTAGTGGGCTCAGTTTCTTTATTCTTATAAGTTTGCAAATTATACATTTTTTGCTTTAAAAATGAGCGAATTGTTGTTCTTATCTTTTGGTTAATACTTTTATGCCCTTAGTTAACCTGCATGCAATAATTGTGGAATTGTCAACAATTTAAAAGTTTTTTTAAGTGCGACTAAGCCTAATTTTTGGTTATGATAGCGACCGTATTTATTTGCATTTGAAGCTTAGCAGAATACTGGATTTGTTGCCAATCTAGAGAAACTAAGCTTCCGAACAACAAAGAAACGTCTTCTTTAAGTTATTAGCTGGTATTTGCGTACAAATTTTAATTTTAATTTTTTTTTTCTTTAACTGTATTTGGTGTTTTATATTTTTCTACATCTTTCAATTTTTAAATAAAATACTTTGAATTTTAACGTATTTTTGCCTTACCGCGAAGTGAGAACTAAATTAATTAGTAGAGCATTCGCATTAGGTAAGCGACGCTTAATCGTCTGTTAAAAACTGTTTCTTTTTTACTTGGTTAACATCTTTTACTTGATTAACTTCTTTTATACATCGTTTTAGATTTATAAATGTATTTGAATAGAACTTCTGGTAATTCTTCAGCTGCTATAATTTTTGCTCACTCTGAGTTGTAAAATGAATGAGATGTAACGCTGTTAAGTGAGTCTAGCACCCGAAGTGTGGTTATGGTAAATAAATATATTAAACTTTAAAGAGTGCATTTATTCTATTGTGGTTTATGCGCTATCGACGAAGTAAATTTAATTCAAAATTCGTTAACTGGCTATTCAGTACGTTTAAATGAAATGCAGGAAAATTGCGTGTAATATTATATTCCGTACAAGGAAGTCATGTGGCGTATACATCAGATTTTTTCAAATAATTTTAGCAAACCACATTTGGCGTCGTTATCACTTATAACAAATATGCCAAATTTCCAAATATGCCAATATATAAATTCACGTATAGTTTCGGAAATTTTGAATAAAGAACTGTAATTTTTTGCAGGTATGCCTAGAAATACACTTACTTTATGATGATGGCAAAAATTTTAGAAGTTTTAATTGAAATTGCTTTTTGCAAAATTTATAAATCGTACTAAAAATACATACTTTAAAAATAAATCAGAAAATATTCGCGAATTTTCCTTGGATTTAACTTGAATTTCAAGTTATGAAAGAAGGAATCAATTAAATTTAATGAAAAAGAGATGTATTAATGAATATATAACAAATTCAATTAACATTGAAGAGCAAACCTTTTGCGATCTTATTCTTTAAAAACTACTCTGGCGACTTTTGCGAAACTTGCACTTTGGCATAATTTGAGTAGTGGAATCGAAATATGAAAAAAAATTGGTACGTCATTTCAGTTAACGTTTGACTTTGTGGCACAGAGTCAATAGTTAAGGAAAGGAAAGAAATTCAGAAGACACATTCTATGAACACCCTATATATCAGTTATATCTCAATTTCTAGTTCATTCTTTGAGCATAGTTGAACCAGACTATTATTTATGATATTTTAACAAACCATTTACAAAACAGAATTCGTATGGCATATATTAAGTAATTTTATTTCTTTATCTCGTTTTGTGTTATACAAGGTAACATAATAAGAATTAATTCACTTTTCAATCACAGCTGACCGGAACTGTTTGTTCTAGGTTTGGAATTAAAAAAATATATTAAATTGTTTGGTATTAATTCCGTAACTTTATTTGCTTTGTATTAATAGTATTATATATCAAAATCTTTGAACATTCATTTATTTAATGAATTTAATGAGGATCTAATTCAATGCGGTAATGAATGAAAGAAAAACCCGCTGATTTAAATATTATTAAGTTGTGTGAAACCAAACTTTCCTTTGGAATTGCTTAGAAAGAAATATTTTCATGTAATATTAGTACGGAGTAAAAGTCATTTTTTCTTCACTTATACCCTATACAATTTTGCTTTATTGAAATTTCAATCAACAGAAAAAAGAGAGAAATTTGAAGTTGAGTATTTTGATGTGTTCTACCTTTTTCCGATAAACTATTTCAAAGTTAAGTATTTTTCCTCCTGAATGAATGATATTGCATGTTATTAAATTATTCACTTGACATATGTCTACCAAATAAATTTCTATAGCAAATATTTTTTACACTCGCTGGTTATCTTACGAGTAGCCAAACATCACTTTTAATTACGTAGACATGAATGAAATGCTTTACTAATAGTTAATATAACATTTAATCGATTGCATTTCCCTGCTCTTATTACAGAACTTAATATCTGTTTTCAGCTGCTCGCCCTGATTTCAAATGCCAGACAACGGGCTGGAGAGTTTTTTTTTTTTTTTTTGGGTGGGGGGGAGAGTTTTCATATGGATCGTGAAAATGAGCTAATTTTCGTTAAAGATTGTTTATTCAATTAAACAAACAAATTAACTAAATGAAAGATGGGTCTTATTTTAAATTGGCATATTAAATAATGAAAAATACATTTGGACTTTCCGCATCTTACTCCTCTTTTATCTACTGTTTAGTAACGATGCGCCATTCTTTATTGAACCTAAAATATAGACATTCGTAGCAGTAAATTAATACTTTGTTCATCAGAAATTTTCCAGTCAGTTTCTTTCATCTCAAGGTCATTTATAGATACAAGGTATTCTAAAAGTTTCTAAGCAGAAATGTTCATCGTAAAACTCTGCAGAATACCTGCAGCGGATGCAGGAAATATCCCCCAAGAGGCCTAAAACATGTCTAGATACGTTCCTCCATATCATCTAACAAAAAGGAGAATTGTAGTTTTGATGTGAGAGCTGTCTGTTCATTAATAATTCTGCTCGGCAGAAGTTATCGAACAATCTTTTCTTTGGGGCTTTCGAGACCATTTCTAACATCTGTTGCAAGGGAAACTAAAACATGGTACGTCGTATTTTACTGCGAAAACTTTCGGATACGTTGCGTAACATGTAATCTAGTTTCATAAAATAACTACTGTAACTCTCTTCTTAGTTCATTTTAAATTTTTAATTGAATTTGTCAGTTTCTCATTGTTACATATTTGACTGCTATAACATGGTCTTTAATGCATTCTAGGATACATATATATATATATATGTATATATTATCTAATAGAATAGTACTTGTATTATCTCCTAGGAAAAGGCAGGAAAATGAAAATAAAAATTGTAAACTTTAGTGTAGCAAACATTTTTTAGTGTTATCTAGAGCGATGATTCTCAACCGGTGGCACGCTTATCATTGGTGGTATGGAAGAGAAAAATAGGTGGTACTCAAAGAAACAAAATATTTTTAACCATTAAATTCAAGAATTAAATACCCACAGTTTTGTTTTTAAGTTTTTTCTCTAACACTCATAAATTTATGAGATCTGACCTGTGTTCAAGGTCAATAGCCGCTCATAGACTTTAGCAAAATAATCCGTTTTTATTTTCACAAATATTCTTTGAGCCACAGACATAAAAAAAATTTCTCATAAATGATGCTTTTAAAAGGATGAAGAGAAATAGATGTTGTATTTAATAGGAAATAAAAATAAGTTCCTTTCTTTCAGAGTTGATCGATTTATTAGCATGTCTACACTGTATGTCGCCACCATTTCCTGGCTCATATTGCTCTATTTTTAATTAGAATCCTTTTTACGTCGATTTGCTGTCTCTAGCAATAGGTACTTTTTGTTCTTGTTGCTTTGTATTCCTTAGTTTTCCACGCGATTTCAAAATATCGTCGTATGTGTTTGAAGAACTCGTAATATATGGTGCACTTAAATATTTGTAAGAAAGTAACAAAACAAACTTAGATTTTCAAAATGGAAAAATGACTAGGATTGACTAAGCAGAACAGTGGTAATTCACTGGTAATAGATCCAGAAAAATCTACTAGCACTAAAAATATTGAAAAGAAAAGAAAAATTATTTGTAGAAAATATAATTAAAGTTATTTTTTATTTGTGTACATGGAAAGAGATGAAGTGGACCCTCAACTTCAATGTGTTACTTGCTCTAAGCCATTACTCAATTAAAGTCTGAACCTATCGTTTCTTAACAGACATCTTGAATCTAAGCATGGCAATTTAAAGGATAATTATGAAGAATAATTCAAGAAGAAATTATCGTCGTTCAAAAAAAGTAAACAAGTAATGAAAGATTTGTTTACTTCAAGTGACAAAGCTTTGGAAGCTAGTTACAAAATAACCTTAACAATTGCCAAGCCTAAGCAAGCTCACACTACCAGTACACTCTTTGACACTCTTTGCTTTGGAAGATATTTTTTGGCATTCCGTGGATGTAATCTAATAGAAATTTCACTTTTTTTAATGTTTTCAGTTTACAAAGCAGCATTTTGTTAAGCAGCATTTTCATAGAGATTCCAATACATGAAAGAAATCAGATAACTATGTAAAAATGATATTTTTATAGCTGCTCCTTGTCTATTGCACCCCTGTAACAAAAATCTGTGACAACCTTCTTACCTAGACAAATAAAACTGATATCTTTACTTTGTTATTAGTTTAGCTCAGACATCAGAAAACTTATTATTTTGTAAGTTAGAAATTTGCAATTATTAAAGTGATTTCTCCTAGAGATTCCGAATTGTAACACATGAATGAAAAGAATCACATTAAAAAAAATATTGCTATAGAAATCTCATGTTACCGAAGAATAATTTTGCCTACAGTAAGAGCATAAGAGTTGTAAAATTAAGTGAGTTTGCCATAATACTGCTCTCGTTCCTTCACATTATAACCCAGAGTAAATGCATTTCCTAGCGTTAATTCTGCTTCATCATAAATGTAACATCGAGGTTCATAAAATTCATAATTCACTTCTCGAGACCCACATACAAGGTTTAAATTCTTAGATAATTTGTATCTTCTCTTGTCAGTACAGTTTTAACGTGTTATAAAAAGAGTTTATACAGAACGATAACGTTAAAATTTCATACTAAGAAGACTTCTTTTATGCTTTTAATTCCTTTTACATAGAAAATAAGAAACGTAATTAATTTCCTGATTAATGTTAATTAGTTAGTAAGTAAATGCCTTGTACGAAGCAAAGGAAGTATTGTAATCACGAAAAATTCCAGGTATCATATTTCAGCGAAAATAACTATTTTAACCACTATCGAATGCAATTTTACATGTTTTTGGGTAGCATCTGTATGTAAGGACAGAAAAAAGGGCTCTTTTTTTCCACAAACGAATTACAAAATTGATTTAAAATGGATTCAGAAGAGATTTTTTGTGACGTCTGTACGTCCGTGAAGGTATCTATATATGTATGTCGCATAACTCAACAACGAGTAGTCTCAGAACGTTAACATTTTGTATATATGACTGCTAGACATGTAGTTGTACATCTCTCTTTTTGGTTTCCATCGCCCGCGCCAAAAGTGTATATGTATATATATATATATATAATGACTCTGTATACCACTCGGCTCAGTGAGCTCAGTTTTTTTAGTCTTATATGTTGGTAAATTGCGCATTTTTTGCTTTACAAATGATTGAATTATGCTGTTCTTATCTTTCGGTTAAGGCTTTTATGCCTTTAGTTAATCTGCAAGCAATATTTGTAGAATTATCAACAATTTAAAAATTGTTTAAGTGCGGATAAGCCTACTTTATTTTTACCATTGCTGCCATATTTGTTTACATTTGAAGCTTGGAAGAATTGTGAATTAATTCTTTCTGCACCTTCAGGTTCTTTTTGCCGAGTAGGGATAAAAGGAAACTTTTAGTTTTGTGCACCGAAAACTCTGCCTTCTTGCCTGCTGGTGAAATGCTAGTTTTTGTGTGTAAACTGTAATTTTATTTAAAAATTGTTTTTTTAATTGTTTTAACTGTACTTGGTGTTTTATGTTTTTTATATCTTTAAGTTTTTAATGAAAATATTTAGTTTTTATGTAATTTTGCCAACCAGAATTTTATTCTTATGATAAATCCTTTTTTTTTCTTAAAGTTCCGAAATATAGTTCCAAATTTCAAAGAATGAGTTCCACAAGGTAAACAAAATTCGGAACGGACCATTAGAGTACAAAGAACGAAAACCCGAAGGCTTTTTAGATATCAAAAATAGCTTTCAACAAACATTTACCTTATGCTTTCGAGTACTTTTTTTTTCTCATCTTGTACTTAAATTCTCATTACAGCTCTCAAATATAAACATAATGCTCTTAGATTGTCCTGAAGATAGTCTTCAAATCTACTTTTCATCGATTTCCTGCCTCACCTCGAAACAGCTGTAACTACAGCATCATGATCGTAAGAAAGTTACATTATACACAGGATGTTTCAAAAAGGTTACTTAAGTAAATATCTTTTAAATGCTTAATCGTAGACGTATGATTCCAAATTAAGAAGTGAGTCAGATATGAGAGGTCTTTTGACCAGGATAGTTTTGAAACCTTAGTTTTAGTTATAATATACAAAGTTTAAATTTTCATAGAATCTGTCTCCAAAGAAATTTACTGCGATCCGTTATTCCTAGTAAAGACCTTTTATGAAAAATGACCTTTTAGCAAAATTATATGATTTGATTCCTTTCTACTTTTCAGCGACCATTCAGAGGTTCTAAGTATTCCCGAAATAAAAATTTTTTAGCTTTAGGGTTTTTAAAAATGATAATTTGGAATCAATTAATGTTTAAATAGTATAAAATTTATATATCTTTCTGAAACTCAAGCTAGAATTTTTAGCATAAATATTTGTCTTTAGTAGCAGTATTATTATATAATTTCAAAACTGTTAATTAATGGTCTCTCAAGTAATACTTGATTGCTATAACTTTTCATGTATTTATTCCGAAACGTTACTCTTCACTTTGAAGTCTTATTTTATATAATTCACTCGTTAGGATGGAATCATGGGTCAATGAACCATGGGCCTGTGAATCAATGATTCAATAATAAAAATTCACAATAAAAGATTCTTTCCTAAAACTTCTTGAATATCACAATATATTATTTTGCAGCTATTACTATCTCAAAGTTTGTATGTTCATAAACAAAAACAGAAACTTAAAAGCATTAAGTGATAAAGATACAACAAGATATATCACATTAATCTAAATACGTTAAAAGAATTTTCAGTTTTACTAACGCTTATTTTATTTTAAACTTTGCCACCCTCTCTTATTTTCCATTTTTGGCCAGGATAAGCGCGAGTAGGATTTTTATGCTAATGCGTTTGCAAACTGTAAAAGGTATTTAAGAAGTGGCTTCTAGCCAAGGCAGAGAGAAAGCCTTTTTGCTGCCCTGCTACTCGCGTGCTTTTCAGTCAGTTAATGTCTGCCTTTAGGCCAGAAATTAGTTCCTGCTGGTATAATAGGCGGATTGTAATATTTGCATCTAGCTCACTACTTACGCAGGTTCAAAAGGCCAATCTTCGCGTTAATAGTTTCTGTAATGCAATTAAGTTTAATTTTATTAAGTTAGTTTTTAAGTTAATATTTCTTATTTTCTACGTTTTACACCAAAAGTGTTGGTGTCTGTATCCCGAAATGCGGGAGCGCCTGTACGCTGTGAGAAATAAAGGGTAAAGTTCACTCTTCTTAACTTGTGTTGTCTATTCCACGCACATACGAACATAGCTTGAGTAAGCTCTATGTTTCCACTCGGGAGTGCACTGTTGTTTCTTAAATCAATTCGAAGGAACAGTAGTCCTGACAACGTAAACCTTTGCTTGCTAAAAACAGCAATCAAAATCTCTCTTTCCCAAATGAAAACAAAAAATATCTAATGTGAAACGACATTCCTTGTACGACCCATTAAATTATATACATTTTTTGCTGCATTTCATTAACTTTATTCCTCAAAATTCATTACAGATATATTTCTCATTCAATAATTCAGTTCTCACTTCCGGGCAAGGCAAAACTAATAAAAATAAAAATATCTTTGTTAAAAATTGAAAAATTTAGAAAAACATGAAACACCAAGTACAGTTAAAACAATTGCAAAAACAATTTTTGCAAATAAGTATAAAAACTTTGAGCTTACCAAGCTGAGTAACAGACTGAGTATATATATATATATATATATGCTTTTAGTGTGGCCGATTGCAACTAGAACAGGAAGTGCGTAACTGCATGTTATTGCAGTCCTATATTCAAAATTTCAATGTTTTGACTCGTTTTTGATACATACATAAGAGAGATACATACATACGTACAGACGCCAAGAAAAAAATCTCTTCTGAATACATTTTAAATACATTAAATACATTTCACAATCTGTTTCGCGAAAGAGTCCTTTATTCTGCCCTTACATAGAGATGTCAAGCAAAAACATCGTTAAACTGTATTCGATAACGGTCAAAATGGATATTTTCGCTGAAATATGATAACCGAAATTTTTCTCGATTACAGTACTTTTTTACTTCGTACAAGGAAGTAAAAATGTGAAATGGGCAACACAAAATCAAAGAACGATGTCCAAAATCTGTTAAATAGGAAATAAAAATAAAATAGTTTAGAATGTGATTACTTGAAAAATTAACTGCCATTTTTATTCTAGGTCTAAATGTCATAACTAATCCTAATCTGTAAATGAGAAAAAAAAATTATAAATTTTGAATATGTTTCTGTATTTTTCCAGATCATCTGCGTTCAAAATGAAGATCATGATCATCACGATTCTCACGATTTTTTGCTGTGAACACAACAGGACTCAAATATGTCCGGGATTGTTGCTGTCACAAACTACTACCTACTCCCACTGCTGTGTCTCTATATAGACCACAGCCACTATTCCCTACCTTATGCAGATCAGAACTCGCTAACCCATATTTTATGTAGCGAGAGTGAAGAGCGAACAACAGCTGTCTCCGTACGTAGAACAATGCCTTGTTCTCGAATGTCTTGCAATAAAACGTCCAGTCACCTCACAGTTGACGAAGCCTCCAAGCACAGAGTGTCTTCGTAGGACCCATGCGGTTGAGTAGTGTAAAGGCTTTAATGAAGCACGAGATAGCGTGGAGGCCATCCATTATTCCAACAAATATTGATAGTGGGAATGCTGTTATTCATACGAACAAGTTGTAGAGACATTGGGTATTTTTGGAAACCAGGAGATGTGAAAGATGAGCAATGCCCTCGCCGGGACTCGAACATTGAACCTCTCCAATATGCGCCGAGTATGCTGACCATTACATCACGAAGACATGCTGAAAAGGCGGGAGAAATGCCTTATATACTCCCCCTTTTAAAGGGCACTGCGGATTAGGGGACACAATTGTTAAATAGCGAGAAATCCTGTAACTTTAATAAGCCTTAAGGGGGTTTTTCTTTAACTTTTAAAATTTAAACTCTTATTCACTCTCTCTAGGTGCCGGACAAACTAAAATAAAAATAAAACTTAAATGTAAACTTACTAAAATGCACTGGTTAGAAAATAGAGAAAGGAACTAATTGGTTGATCTGACTCAAAATAATATTAAATATAACTTTTCTTAAAGCAATTAATTCACACAGGCAAGGCAGATTCTTCTTAATAAACTTAACCTGAAAAGGAAGCTGGAATAAATCTTCTCTGGTACTCGGTAGAATAAAACAGTATTTCGACCAAAACATTTCTATAATTCACTCATTTTAAAATAAACTCAAGAATCACAAGTTCTTATTCATTAATCAAAAACCTCATAAGCACCAGAGAAGAAGTATTCAAACACCAATCAATCAGTTCCGCTACTAAAAATTAAGCACTAGTTTTAACTTTCCTGGCACCTAAAAGTCATTTCAAATTCTATCTTAAAACACATTCAAAGTAACATTAATAAGTGGTTAGTACATATTTGCTAAAACAGGGCGCGTTGTGAGTACCCTAAAATGCATAAACATTTTTTTTTATAACCCCAAGCAAAAATATCTCCATGTTTCTTAAAAGCCTCTGGGCTCAAACAAATGTAGTGACTGAACAGACCAACTACATATACACAGAAAAAAAAACAAATGCAAGTAATAACAATATAATCAAACTCATTTATTAATTATCTAGGATAAATTTATGGGAGACCTGGCCAGACTACCCTTACATACAAACGCAATTAATATTCTACATTAAATTTCTCCAAGAGTCATTTATCAAGATAAATTTTTTTTACTTTAACATAATCACAGTTACTTAGAAATACTGGAACATTAAATTAATGATTTAAAACAACTTCTATAAAAATTACAATAAGCATACATTTCTTATTTTTGACAATAACATTAAATTCTTCCAAGACACATAGTTTTTATCTATTATATAATGGTTTTATATACATATTTTTTTCCGTTACGCAAGATTTCATTAAGATAACTACCAAAGAAAATATAACTCACAGTTGAAATATCGGAATTTCATCATCATAAGAAGCTATAGGCGACATCGGCAGAAGAATCCCCCATTGAACTGGTCGTAGGTAATCAAATTCAAAAAGTCCACGAAAAATGACCTCTTGTAGAACCTCAAAGATGAAGAGCCCGGCAATCAAAATTCTAAAACATTAAGGTTGAAGGAGAAACCGTTGCAGATGAATTCCGCCATTGAACTGGTCCTAGGTAATCAAATTAAAAAAAATCCACGAAAAATGACCTCTTGTAGAACCTCAAAGATGAAGAGCCCGGCAATCAAAATTCTAAAACATTAAGGTTGAAGGAGAAACCGCTGCAGATGAATTCCGCCATTGAACTGGTCCAAGGTAATCAAATTCAAAAAAATCCACGAAAAATGACCTCTTGTAGAACCTCAAAGATGAAGAGCCCGGCAATCAAAATTCTAAAACATTAAGGTTGAAGGAGAAACCGTTGCAGATGAATTCCGCCATTGAACTGGTCCTAGGTAATCAAATTAAAAAAAAATCCACGAAAAATGACCTCTTGTAGAACCTCAAAGATGAAGAGCCCGGCAATCAAAATTCTAAAACATTAAGGTTGAAGGAGAAACCGCTGCAGATGAATTCCGCCATTGAACTGGTCCAAGGTAATCAAATTCAAAAAAATCCACGAAAAATGACCTCTTGTAGAACCTCAAAGATGAAGAGCCCGGCAATCAAAATTCTAAAACATTAAGGTTGAAGGAGAAACCTCAGGGGACAGAATGTTGAAACTTTTCCTTCTCACGAACAGAGAGCTTCATTTAGGTAGGAGCCTTTACACTTCCGTTTTACAGGGAAAACCCGCTTCAAACTCGGAAGAGTTCGCTCTGAGTTCTACTTCTCGCAAATTAGAAGAAAATTCTCCATCAATCACATCATGCCGCTTCGCAATCGCGAGCACCCGCCGGGGTACAACCGCAGTATCGCAAATCTCCTCAGCTAAAAGCCAAGTTCGTCCGCAGAACGCAAGCGCAAGCCACCCAAGCCCGGGTAGGCTTGGCCGCAGGCCAAAGGCCCTCTCTGCTAAATATTCAACTCAAAAACTCTCTCGAAGACTCTGGTAAAAACTGACTTCAAAATTCGCGCAACAACCGAGGAAAACTCGGTTTCTCCTCCCACTCACAATTATAGGTCCAAAGTTACACATAAAATTAAATTCTTCCAATCCGAGACTTTTCAATATAATTTAATAGGACAACTTCAAACCCCCAAACGAATCAGAATTAAGTCATTGTCTACAGTAGCACCTGCGAAAAACTGGAAACTAAACATTCGACCCCCTCTGCTAACAAGCGAAAAATATAAGAAACAACAAAAA
>KK115409.1:0-40267 GCA_000611955.2 Stegodyphus mimosarum
TATCGGTACAGTTTTTAATTATTTCTTTATGGAAATTATTATTTTGCCTGACATGTGGCATAGGATTTTTATCAGCATTAACATCTACATTATCAGCAGTTTTTATAGGGGGAGATGTAACAGTGGCCTGTTCACTGATCTTATTAGTACCTTTTACTGCACTAGCATAGCTAATGCCTGGTTTTATATTAGCAGTATTTTCACTCTTGGTATTAACAATATTGGCATTTTTACCACTATTTTTAGTAAGTTTTGGAAACCTCGGGCAACCACGATAATTCGCGGTATGCCCAGGCTGTTTGCAGTTGCAACAATATACATTTTCTAGACGTTTCTCTGAACAATTTTCGGTTTTGTGAGGCCCCGCGCATTTGACACAACGAGGCTTTAAATTACAATTTTCAGCAGAATGATGGAAGTGCTGGCAGTTGTGACACTGCACAACACTTCCAGATGCATTATAAGTGGATACAGTAACATAAAAACACATGAAATAAGTGATATCATAGATTTTGTCAACCCCAGGTCTATTATCAAGCTGAACTTGGAAAAGTGGCATGGGGGCCTTGGTCTTAATTTTATGCATTTGGGCCACCTTCCTGACCTTAAAGCCTAATGCCTCCAATTCTTCGTGAATTTCCTCCTTCGGACAGTCTATCGGGAGGCCCCGAAAAACTACCTTAATAGGCTTGTCCTCTTTCTTAATAATCAGGTAATAATCAATGCCCTTTTCCGTAAGATATCTAGTAATATCTCTATGATCTGACTCAGACTTGGGGAAGATTTTTAAAAATTCCCCGTTAATTTTGGCAGCAAATTCCAGCTTAGTATCAGTTTTAAGCTGTTTAGTAAAATCAGAAAATTTAATGTTTGGCTTAACCATAATAGGTTTTACTTTGGGCGGTAGGATTTCAACAACTTCCTGCTCACCCTGTATGTCCATGTTATCAGCATTGTCTAACATTTCAAATTTATTTTTTACATTAATATCAACATTACATTTTACAATTTTGGATGGTCTGGCCGGATTTTTCGGCTGTATGAAACCATCATTATCCACAAGCTCAGTAGCTGAGCGTTTATTTTTTTAGAGGGCCTTTTGGCCTTAGGAGCAACATCACACACATTAGCATCATTAACAGTATTAATACCATTATCAATTATTTTAGTACTATCTTTAGACACATTTTTCATAGCAATTAAATCATTTTTAATATTCTTAAGCTGATTTTCAGTAATCTTATTTGAAATTTCAGAAGCAGACATATTAATTACATCAGGATTTAACGTTCCATAAGTCTCGCACTTACCTTTTAATAACTGCAAGAGTCCTTCAATAATTCCGGCTCTCAGCTGATGCTTGGACGATAAATCCCTTTTTTCCTTTTCCGAATTAGCGCTATCGTAACTGTCCTGGAAACCTATATCGAAGGCAACAGAACTACATTTCAATCTGTCGATTAGTTGCAGCACATTCAAGTAATCCCTTAGCGATAACGTATCTGCATTGATAAGTTCGCACCATCCTTGTCCTAGCAGTCGATCTCCAAATGAAATAATTTCATCTGGTATGTTGGAAACCTTTGATTTAATTAAATTCACCACATCGGCAGCAGAGATCGGCAATGAATCACTTTCATCCATCACCACGTGATTCCGAAGCGAAAATGGCACACACTAGTGAGATATATGTAATCCAGAGCAATCCGGCAGACTAATAAATCCTCGGTAAAAATAAAGCACAGAAACACTCATAAAGCACATCACAAATAAAGATATCAAGAAATTTTTTCAAAAAATCAAGAATTGACGACTCAGGTACGAAAAATATACGGAGCTTGCACAACGCACGTCACACCCTGTCTCCAAGGACGAAGTGGCACTCTTGGCGGCTCCTTTCTGACAAGGACAGATTGTCCATCGGATTCAGGGACTATTCTGGTTTGACCTCTTTCTCCAATGAGGTGTAAAGGAGAGTTTTGCCCGCAGGGCAAATACATGGTAGTCACCTATGGAAGAAAAAGGATCCTGAGTAGCAGAGCAAGCACGGGACTTATGGCCTATTTTACTACCGCCATAATGTTTACGATCATCTTGTTCACAGTCTCTGGATATATGCCCACGTTTTCCACATATGTAACACGTTTTCATGTCCTTTTTGCAATCTCGATGCACCTTTTGAAGTCTTGAGCAAGGTGACCAGTTCTTCCACAATTATAATTTTCATTGGAATTCATGACCTTTCTCACCACTTCTTTCTTTGGTGGAGATATACGATTTCTTGGAATTGTGACAGGGGGCTTTCTACTGGTTTTATTAAAATGTTGGACTTTGGAAGTATGTTCTTGTTTGAAAGGTACCTGAACTGAGCAGATATTTCTCTTCACTTTCTCTTGACAGAAACTTCTTAAATTTTCGCTTTATATTCTGAACGCTCAGATGGCTTGAAAATGTCATCACTAAAGTTAATTTCTGTTTAGGGTCATCATGGAAATACCATCTATTATTTGAAAAGTTTAAAACAATTCCAGCGCTACGTAAAAATTCAGTTCCTAAAAGCGTTCTGTTTTCTTTTGATGTACGTTACGCAGATAAAGAAAAAAAACTTTCTTCCATTTCGATATCTACTTGGGTCGTATAAACTACTGTTTCCTTCTGTAGACCATCGGCGAGGATATCAGTCATACTGGTTTCCTAAATTCTATTCCTCTTTCTCTCAAAAGACGATAAAACGTTTCTCCGGCTATAGTGTGGCTGGCTTCGGTGTCAGCACACACAAATCCGGTTAACCCGTTTATTTTTACTCTCAAAAGAGTCGTCTGGTGCTCCTCGACAGAGAATGTCAGAAGATGTATAGTTTTCAAATCAGCTTCTGCTTTCTTGGGCAGAGGGGAGTAGACGGGGCATTTAGCCTTAATAAAGCCCGACTTCCCACATCCATATCAACTAACAGGTGGTTGATAATCATTTTTTGCATTACCTCTTGATGAGGCGTTTTCGGTGTG
The DNA here is from genome assembly GCA_000611955.2 of Stegodyphus mimosarum. Classification (NCBI taxonomy): domain Eukaryota; kingdom Metazoa; phylum Arthropoda; class Arachnida; order Araneae; family Eresidae; genus Stegodyphus; species Stegodyphus mimosarum. Next base: position 3,006 of record KK115409.1, read on the forward strand.
TTGAGGATTACCTCTATAATTTTTGTGACCATCCCTTTGTTGAAACTTCGGGGTCTCCTTATTAACGTCTTTATTTTGTACATATTTAACTTCTTCATACATATCTAATTTGTGAGCAAGCTGAAGTGGGTTGTTTCACGTATTCCAGTTATCCAAAAAATGTTCTTTATAATCTGGAGGGTCTTTCTTCTTAATCTGATCTGCGAGTATCAAATTCTTCAACTGCGTCGTGACTTTTGCTTCCTTAAGCCACCCATCAAAATAGTTTCGTAAATCAAAATAAAAGTCTCTCCAAGTGTTTTCAGGATTTTTCTTATGTTGGGTAAACAGTTGCCGAAATTTCTCAGTGTTATATTCAATGTTACTCTTTCTTAATCTATAATTAAGTTCATTACAACAGGCTAACATTTAACATCGTTTATTCAAAACCAACATCAACTGACTATTACTTCATTTCAGTTCAACTAGCAAGTGGTGTGTTGCCACATATATGTAACACTCAGCACTCAATTTGAAGCGCTTTAAGAGAATTTGTTTAATTTTCTGGTAATCCTGAGCATCATCAGAAGATTCTTTTGCAATTAGTTTTGCAACATCGGTTGGCAGAAGACCAACAAGATAGATTACCCATTTTGAAACTGGTACCTTCAGAAGGGTTAATTGCCTTTCAAACAAATCCAGAAATAAACTCATATCGGCAGTTTTAGGATCAAAATTAGGAATTAACTTGTTCAATTCTAACTTAGGCATTTCTGCGTCTGCAGAAGAAGATACCTTATCAGACTCCAATCTACTACCAGTAATACTAGATTGTAATTTTAATTTTTCCAACTTAAAAAAAACGTTCATTTTCTTTCTCTCGCTCAGCACGTTCTGTTGTTTCCATTTCTTTCCTATCATTTATGATGCGGTTCAAACATTCTTTTGTAAATTCCTCGTCATGTGTGGGACTAGTGATTATAGCATTACATATTTCAGAAATTCTAAAATTTTCCTCTATCACTACACCTAGTGTTTCTGCTAATTCAATTAAATCCTGCTTCTTCCCCTTTGCTAAATAAGCCATGTGTCATGATCCTTGACCAATTCATCTCTTCGGGTTCGTTTTCATCCACTTATGAATGTTATTCGTCGACTCTATTCGCAGAAATAAAATTCGCACACTTATGCAGGTTTGACGATAACATGAACTATATTTTATTGAAGTATATATATATTCTTTTCACAAAGTATTTTTTTCACAATTACATTAAAAACGCACAACTATTACATTTAACCTTTCAGTTTTTAATAATAACAGATCAAACTTCAAACTTTTGAATACAAAAAAAATCAATTCAAAAATGTTTCACACGAGCCTCCGTCTTTCTCGCATCAAGCACGTTTTTTTCTCCTCGTAGCCAGATTCTGCTTTCTCTCCGCTTTCAGATAGACAGTTTTTTTTCACACGAGCAGGGCTTGGTTGGTAGCTTCCTCTTACCGAGCACGTGCATGACACCATGATTAAGTGAAAGTGGATAAATTACCTCAAAATACATACCTATGACTTTTAGTATACTAACATATATAGGTTTTAAAATATTTTTATATGCATGTAATACACATCAAATATACATATTCAAAAGCAAAACATGAAATAAAGTAATAACTCATTTTACATTATTTTCTGCTCATTGCTTGAAATAGCATATAAAATACACAATTCTCAGAACATAAACTACTATAGAACAATTTGAGTAATTTAAATTCATGCAAAATATAGCAAATTGCAACTATATATTTCAATACTTTTTCTATTTTTAAAACAAAACTAAGAATCTTTTGCTTTGTATTTACTTAACATTTATTTTCAATGCTTCATATCGAAACTTGCGTAGAACAAAATACTTGAAATTTATAGGAAATATTCATTCAAATATTATTTTAAAAAATATGTCAAAGTAACGGGTGCTACGACTAAATTCTTCATTTAAGTTTCAGCAATACTTGAAAATTACTTTAAACTTAAAATACTTCAATTTTTCAACAATACTTCAAAATTACTTTAAACTTCAATTACTTCAGTTTTCAGCAATACTTCAAAATCTTTCGGTGCTAAAGGAACTAGTGTACAACAGAACTCATACAATATGATCAGGGTGATCACACTTCATCTAAAAGAATTCAAGTCCAACAGAACACTTAACTGATTCAGATAATCAGCGAAAACGAAATTAGGTCACTGTGACCAGAATTCTTCGTATATTTACTTGATCCTGATGATCAGTGAAAACGAAATTTGGTCAAGGCAACCACAATTTTTGACTTTTCCTTTAATTCGGAATTTACTTAACTAGAAATAATCAAACATTACTTATCTTTAATACATCCATGGGCTATCCGTTATCATTAGTTTTGGTTTTGAAGTATCCATATGGGGATTTTCGGCCCGTAGAGTTAGACTGTTAGAATTTTTTAACACAATACACATATATTTCTTCTTATCTATTATTAATGAATCTCGGGGCTAATAATGAAGACCATTAAGTACGACAAACACTAATTTATAAATGAATTAAAACACAAAAAAGAAATAAAAAGTAGGAGAGTTTTAAGTTACATAGCTCGCCCTAAGCTTTCCAAGTCCTAAAGTTCGTTACGTTACATGAGCTCTAAGAAAAGGAATGTGTATATTTTTGCGAATCTCGCATCACGTGATGCTCCGTTTTAAGAATCACTCACGCCATCTGTTACAGTCTGCAATAACCATGGATTTGATTGAGATCAGACTATTTTATCAAATAACGAAGCGCCGATCAAAACATTTGAATTTAAAGGGAAAAAACTGTAATCTCAATAAAAAAATGGACTGAATATTTTATGTATTCTTATATTTTACTGTATTCAGATGACTTAGATAGTTGCTGGATCCGAACGATAGCCGTTTAGTCTTATGCAAGCCGCCGGGATAACTGGACCTGCTCTCACCTGTATTCAGATGACTGGAGGACGACATATTGTAAGTTGTTTGTTGCATTCTGCACCTTTCACGTTGCAGAAAATATTTCTTTTGAAAGTGTTATGTTATTTCTTTGTTAATGTCAATGTCATTTCTAATATTCTGTTGCTTTAAATGAAGCAGAAAAGTGCATTCAGTATTGTCGCCGAATTTAATATACGTTTATAAGAAAAGAAACTTCCTTCTATGACAAACACTATTTTTATGCAAAGGTACAAAAGATGTTATCCATTAAAACATGGACAATGCTCACAAGATAATATTCTTCAACTTAAAACACGTATCTATATTTCTGTGTTCCAAATCTATGCTAGTCTAAGTTCAAAAATAAATTTTACTTTTTCAGACTGATTATAAATATTGTGAATTTACTGTGTACTAGGTTAGCTCTCAACGTCGTTTTTCCTATTTTCGAAAATTGACTTGTCTCATGCTCTCGGAGATTGCACCTGCAGAGAATAGATGTATAATGAACATGAAATAATGAATTAATAATCACAACACTTTTGATATGAAAGGTGTTATATTAAGAATACACTTATTAGAAATCTCTGAACTTAGTATAAATACACATTTAAGGAGTTGGCACAAGAATAAATAATATTTTTTCTCTGTAGGAGGGGAAAATACAACATTTTACATAGAATGCAAATAATAATCTTTTCGGTACAGCCATCAAAAGGTAAAACAACGATATGAAGGTGTACTCTCCAGTCCAAGGCGTGCCTAAGCGCAGAGGAAATGATGTCATCGGAAGCCATATCCAATCACGAGGAGGGATTTTTCCCTATGTGCGTGGCGCGGTACAGAATGCTTATATGCGGCCCGTCAGTCATTAGGTAAAAGTGCACTAATAATGTATAGCACAGTTTAGCGTTGCTCAAACGTTTTTCAAGTGTGGATCACTTTTATAAACTAGAATGTTCTTCGGACAATGTTATACTTGACCCTTAGAATGCACCTTATTTAGCATACGTTACTATCAACATAGCTATATTTTTTAAGTTCAGTTAATAAAAATTCATTTATTTCTATGTCGATGTTCAGAAATTAAATAGAAGAAAATTCTCATTCGTTTTAAGAATTCAAGTATTATTGGAGAAATCAAACAAAACACAAACTTATTCGCGTTTTATTTTAACCTAAATTCAAGTATATTAGAGTTTGGACAATCTTTATTTTACTAAACAAAAATTAAATAAATGATGGTACTGACATTAATGAGACGGAGAAGCATGTTGATTCTTGCACAGCTATTCTGTGTTTGGATAAATGCAGGTAAGATAAATCCTGAGATTTGCATATTTATCAAGTCGATTTGAGTACTTAGTCTTTATTTCAGTTGGTTGGGAAAAGCCTTTCTTACGCGGATACATAGAAGTAAATTAACTGTCATTCTTAAAGCCCAATTGCATACTTTATTATCCTCTTTTTTCACCGATGGTCCTAGCAGCGCCAGCTGTCTTGCGAAACGATGGCGAGAAGCTCAGTGCTAATCCTTCTTTTTTGTTGCATGGACTTATGGAAACACAGGGGGACCACAAAGTTAGTTTTCATGGACCACACATTGAAAAACTCTCGTTAGTTGCATAACACCAAGAGAAAACATCAAAGATAAACATTTACGCAGAAAGGATCCTTTTAATAAATGCAGATAAAGAGTAATTCATATTAAGCGGTTTAATTTTTTAACAATTCAAAGTCATAAAAACGAAATAAAGAAAATCTGTAATTAAATTTGCGAAATGTTATGAAATTCCATTTCTTACTTTGCGTTTAGTTTTAGTCTTTAGTACTTCTAATACCTTGATACTACTTCGGAAAAGTATTCTTAAAATTATGTATATGAGCACGAATGGCCTAGCACGATTTTGCCCAGAGGATGAAAGGGAAAGTAGGCATCGGGAAATCTCATCGGAATTCAGGAATCCACACATGCCTCAAAGACGACAAATCTGGGTACGATTTGTCAAATCTGTGCACTATAGCAATTTTTCAGCTGTTTATATTTTTTTATTCATAATGTGCTGTGTTTAAAATTTAAAATATATTATTTACATTTTTTAGTATTTTTAATTGCTTATTACATAGTATTCATACCTCTTGTCTGACAAATATCGGTAGGAGATATAGCGATCCTAGTAATAATATTTTACGAGTAAATACACTGTATGAACAGTCGTTCGGAATGCAAATCTTTCGGAAGGTGGGGGAGCGTTTATATAAAATGAAAAAGAGCTTAGAAATTTCGCGCGAACAAGAGTTAAGAAGTAGCGCTGTATGCTGCAAAAATTATCAAATAATCAAGATGTTGTAATGAAATAAAAACTGGCGATTAAAGCCATTAGTGCGAAATTCGTAGGGGAGAAACGTATTACGCAGAAAGGGCAACTGTTTACACTATTGCGCTGGTTTTACGTTTACCGAAGTTTGGTGGTCAATTGCATTCATTGCCGCCAGATGTCTCTGATTTAACTTACGGCATTCGGACTCTTAAAATACTTTAATTCGATGTTACTGGAAATTTTTAGTTCTGCTTATGAAGTAAAGCAAGTTAGCAATTTTTAGATAAGTAAAATTATAATGCAGGAACATCTCTAATTGCATAGAAACTGGTGTAATTTTTAAAAATTTCTTTCTAGAAGCGTTAAATATTAACGAAATAATATATAATTAAAACTAAAGTGTACTGTTACTGCAAAACAAATAAAAAAGTTAAACACATTAAAAAATAGCTGTGCCTTAAAAATACAGAGCAACTGTAAAGAAAGGTTCACAATAGTTACACAAAATTTGCTATGTTTGTATACTGCTGACTGATATATTAGACTGTATATTTTTAAAACATGCGCAAATCTGAGGAGAAAACAGATAGTATATAAAATTTTAGCATCAAGTTCTTCAGTGTCATAGCTGGGTAATTTATTAGAAATCTCGTTTGTTTCAAAATGCTCTATGCGCAGTTATATGTTAAGCATAACCCATAAAATATTATTTTTAATTTACAAATTTTGAATTCATAGCTTTTTATAGAAGAAGTTATAATGATAAGCTTTTTTCTCTTTCTATATGTATACATACCTAAGGTAAATAAAATGGAAATATTTAAATAATCAATTCCTGTGCTTCAGCTGGAGAGAACTGAATTTTAAACCAATTATTATAATAAGTTTTTAAAAATTCTTTTATTAAAAATGTTCAGGGCATTAATACTGTCTCATGTTCATTAGTATTGATTTCATTAGTACTTTCAAAATAAATTTTTGAGGGAAAAATTTAAATAACTAAGAGCATAAATAAAACACCCTATTTAATGCACATAAAAACAGGAATAAATTTTAAAACACATATATTGATCAAATTGGAATACGGAGCTAAGAATTTTGCAAACAGGGTGAAAAGGAGTATGAGATTCGAACTCATGACCCCAAAAAGCCACAGTTCCCTACCTTCAGCTTTACCACTGCGCTATCGCCACACTAAAATGCTTAGTAATTTTGGCCTCTATACAGTATCAAGTAAATGAATTCATAAAACTTAATTTTTTTGGTCCTATTTCAGGTGCTATCGTCTAAAAAATTTACCAGAGTTTGTTCTTCAGCTTTTAGGACATTTCTTAGAAAAATTATTATTTTTTAAAGCGGCGCTCCGATTGAAGTTAAACAGACTTCTAAAAATATATTCCATGTGCTTACAAATATATGTTAGCTAAAAAGTATATTTGTAAATAGAGAAAAACGGTAGACCTCTTTCAAAAGGAAAAAATAACAAATTTTTTCATGTCATATCTGATTTGCTATAACAGTTTGATATAGTCAGACGTTCATTATCATTGAAGATAAATGTGTATGCAGAACTAGGAAATAATTTTCAGGGCAAATTTTCCTATTTAATGGACTTGGTATTACATTTTTTGCGCCTGATTTCCTTGACAGTAATCACTACTCTCTGCGAACTAGTACTGTAGTTGCAGTTATCTTATTTTTCTTATCTTTTTTTGAACTAAATTCAGCTGATTGCTGTCTTTTTCAGTACTCAGATTTCTCGCTATAATGTTAATTCAGAAATAAGTATTTTTTAACAAAACATTTTTACCTTGAGCCAGCTTTCATCGCTACTTCTGCTGCCATTAGTTATTGGTGACAACACCTGATTGCTCCTTTTTACCACGTGACCCCAATGCTTCCGCAGACGTACGGATAGAACTTGAATATTGGGTAACTTCATCCGTTGACGGACAGCACATGTCAATCAAAATGAATTGGTAAGAAATGTCCTAGAAGCTGAAGAACAAACTCTGGTGAATTATTTAGACGATAGCATACTGAAATAGGACAAAAAAAATTAAGTTTTATGAATTCATTTACTTGATAATGTATATAGGCCAAAATTCCTAATCACGTTAGTGTGGTTTAGTGGTAAAGCTGAGGGTAGCGAATTGTGGCTATTTGGGTCGTGAGTTCGAATCTCATACTCTTTTTTCACCCTGTTTGCAACTTTCTTAGATTCGTACTCCATTTTAATATGTATTTGTGTTTTAAACTTTATTTCTGTTATTGTGTGAATTAAATATAATGTTTTATTTATGTTCTTATTTATTTAAATTTTCCCCTCAAGAATTTACTTTGAAAGTTATAATATAATACGAATTTAAAATATACTCTCTATATAAATAATTTGAATTTAACAAAATTTCTATTCGTAAATTAAAGTAAAAAATTAATTAAAGAAATAGGTTTAAAAGAAATTATAAATAAATAATTTATAATGCTGCGAACTAATCTACAATATCATTTAAATTCTGAGAACATCAAGTGCAAGTATCAAAATCTATTAACAAATATAAAATTCTAATAAATTTTTTAAAATCCTAACAATTATAAAAGTGCATAAGTGAATAATTGTTGCGCTGGCAGAAGACAGACTTATCAAGGGGAAGTTGCCCTCAAACCTAACTCATCAATTAATCAAATCGTGTTTCGTCATTCATGTAGGCAAAGGTAAAATTCAAAACCAAAAGTAAAACAAAATTGATGTGATTTACGAAAAGTAATTCAAACGAGTGGAATTTTTAGAAAAGAACAAATTAAAGTTAATATAAAACAATATTTTTTTAGAAAACCAATATTTGTTTTAGAAAATCAATGTAATTTAGAAACTCTTGCCCACAAAAAAACTTCCCCGACACGTTCAAATTTATAAATTAAAGATAATATTTTATGGATTATGCTCAACATATAACTGCGCATAGTGCATTTTATAACAAACGAGATTTCTAATAAATTATCCAGCTATGACACTGTAGAAATTGATGCTAAAATTTTATATTCTATCTGTTTTCTCCCCACATTTGGGCATAATTTGAAAAATATACAATCTCGCATAGCAGTCAGCGGTATAGAAGCATAGCAAATTTTGTGTAGATATTGTGAACCTTTCTTTACAGCTGCTCTGTGTTTTTAAGGTACCAGCTATTTTTAAATGTGTTTAACTTTTTTACTTGTTTTGCAGTAACAGTACACTTTAGTTTTAATTATATAATATTTCGTTATTGTTTAAGTCTTCTAGAAACGCAAAGAAATTTTTAAAAATTACTCCAGCTTCTATGCAATTAGAGATGTTCATAATATGCATTATAACCTTACTTATTTAAAATTGCTAACTTGCTTTACTTCATAAGCAGAACTAAAAATTTCCAATACCATCGAATTTGAGTATTTTAAGAGTCCGAATCCCGTAAGTTAAATCAGGGACATCTGGTGACAATGAATGCAGTTGACCACCGAACTTCCGTAAGCGTAAATCCAACGAATAGTGTAAACGGTTGTCCATCTGTGTAATGTGTTTCACTCAATACGTTACGCGTTGGTAACGCACTAATGGAAACGGAGCTTTTAGCTGCCTTCACACTGGTTCGTTGGAGCGGAATGCGGTAACGCGGAAAAGTTCTTTCCGCGTACGTCAGTTCACAGTGGAAACTTGCGTTTTAAAAGTTATTACATGAGCAGACTAGTTGGCTCTTCATATCGGTAATTTGGCGAAAAACGTGAATTTTTGTGTTGGTATTTTGACTTTTTACGATTACAATTTTTAATTAAAATGGATTTAATTTCTGCTAGATTTAAAACTTATTTTACTTCTTGCTTTATATCAGCGAAGCAGAATGCAATGTTTTATATTAATATGTGAGAGATGATTGCAGCGAGGAGATGAAAATAATTTACTTGAAGAAATACGCTTGAACACATCGTAATTTCTTTTAATTACTTTCGCATGACACCTCATCAGTTCGATGAATTTCTAGCCCTCATTGAACCATTTATCGAAACAAGAAAATTAATTTTTATCAGAATATCGCAGAAATTAATCGTTTCGAAGACAGGGAAATGATATTCCAGAAAAGGATCATTGTATATATCTAATTTTCTTTATTTATGAATTTTGTTGAATGATAATTGAAAATTCGTAATTCCATGATTCTATTTTAGAGAGTGAATTTTTCATAGGGTAGAATACCATAAAAACTTTACATGATGTATGAACTTCTCGATTGGTTTAAATGATCTAATAAAAGGTATATATTGTTTAAATGTATGCAGGATTTACAGCATTACTAAACTAAATATCACACTTAAAAGAAGTAGTTATTTATTTTTAAGTTAATATATAACAGCAATTAAAAATAAGTTTTATTTTTTTGCCGTATGTACATATTTTTCACCTTAAATGTAACTGTATGCGATGCCTAACAAAGCAAAGAGAAATGTTAATGATTCTGCTTTTTCTACCATGAAGATCATCCATGCATCATCCAGTCTTGCAAATGGAAATATGCTAACGCTAAACACATTACATATTTTTTTTTAACTTCATTATTTTTATAGTCTGGTGCTAACTTTGGATTTTCCACGATAGGCTATGAATATAAAGGAAGTTGCAACTAGATATTATTTCCAGTCAAAATACTCTTTTTAAAGCATTAATTGTTGGTAATTGAAAGTCTACTTTTATTGCATTTCGTGACCATTCTCTTATCGTCAGTCCTAAAAAAAATAATTTTTAACACCACTATCAAACAGATTCTTAGAATTAAAAATATTGCACTAATATGAAGGCATTAATCAAGAAATTCAATACCTAAAAATCACACTTATTAGTAATCAAATTCCGTTTAATTTTATTAACCACCAAAAATCACATATTAGGTCGTTTTTAATTTTTACTATTATTTATGACAGGAAATAGTTTTCAAACCAGATTAGAATTGATCTTCAAATTGGATGAGTACAATCCAAAAACAGTGCAAAGTTGGATGCCTACGAATCCAAACTGGATGTGTAGTAATTGTAAATATCCATGGAAATATGTAAATAGTGCCTCTAAATCTGTTACTTACAAATATACCGTTTCTATTCTAGTCCAGTTACGCACCAAACAAGTGACGACTTTTTAGTTACCCACCTTTTTCTTTAATTTTCAGTTTTTTCTACTCCTCATTATCTACAATTTACTTGTCATTTAAATTATTAATATCGATATAAATCTTCATAAAATTCCTTTTTAAACACACTTAAAGCATCTTATTTTAATTTAAATTTATTAAATTTGACTTACAAATATAATATTCTCAAAGTTCCAAATTATTTTTCATTAAAACATTTTTAGTTTAATTTTGTTTACTGTTTAATTTTAGTTTTCTTTTTTCGTTTTTATCTTTAATTTTTATATCATTTATTTTTTTTTTTTTTTTTTTTTTTTTTTTTAAATTAATTTTTTTTTTTTTTTTTTTTTTTTTGTAAAATGACAGAATTTAATCCCCGCGTTTAAACTCCCCCATTTTCAAACTTCAATTTTGCAATCTCATCTATACCATTCAGCTCAGTTCTTGATGCATATTTTATTAATAACTTTTTTAAACTACCATTCTACTACTCAACTCGATTCAACATTTCGAATAATTTTCTTGGCGGTTTCGTGGCGCATTCGCAATGAGACTGCGGAAATAACTTTGCGAAAGTTGTTTTAGTTTTCTTTTTCTTGCTCGATCTATAAATCAATTGATTCAATTTACTACAATTCCCAATTTTACGCCTTTTTTTATAAACTTTCTATTTTAGTCTAATAGTCTTTCATACATTTATAATTTTTTCCTTTATTATCCCTCTGTCTGAAAGCTTCTTATTTGTGGAAAAAATTATCTTAAAAATTTCTTATTTCCTTTAGTTTTATGTAAATTAGCTTCTAAAAGAAATTAGATTCGCTTCCTTAAATTTTAACTTTAAAATTTATTTAGTTTAGATTTGCACCCATTTCTTAAAAATTTTGCACTTTCATTCGTTAAAAATTTATTAAACTATTAATTTAGCCAATTGCTTCCAATTTAGCGATTTTTTTTAACTTCCTTGTACGAATTAAAGAAAGTATTGTAATCACGAAATTTTTCGGGTATCATATTTGAAGAAAAATATCCACTTTTACCGCTGTCGAATGCAATTTAACGATGTTTTTGCATGACACATGTACGTAAGGTCAAAATAAAAGCCTCTTTTTCGCAAAGCGAGTTGCAAAAAGGATTTAAAATGCATTCCGAAGAGATTTTTTTCGTGACATCTGTACTTACGTGCATTTGTATGTATGTATCTCGCATGACATACAATTGTGCTTCTCAGTTTTTCGTTGCAATCGGCTGTACAAAAATATATAAATACATACATATATATATACCTACTCTGTTACTCGGTTCCGTGAGCTAAGTTTTTTATTCTTATATGCTGATAAATTGTGCATTTTTTTCTTTAAAAATGACTGAATTATGGTATTAATCTGCATGCAATCGTTGTAGAATTATCAACAATTTAAAAGTTGTTTAAGTGCGGCTAAGCCTAATTTTTTTACCCTACCAACCATGTTTTTTCTACATTTGAAATTTAATAGAATTGTGAATTAAGTCAGTTTCTGCCGAATAAGACCAAAAGTAAACTTTCAGTTTTGTGCACCGAAAAATCTGCCTTTTTGCCCGCTGGCCGAATTATTTGTTTTTGCGTAGAAACTCTACTATCGTAGAAATTGTTTTTTTAATAGTTTTAACTGTATTTGGTGTTTTATGTTTTTCTATATTTTTCAATTCTTAAAAAAGATATTTTGAGGTTTTATGTGTTTTTACCTTGCCGCAAAGTGAGAACTGAATTAATTAAATAAGAAATGTATTTCTAATGAAATTCGAGGAAATAAGTTTAAATGAAATGCAGCAAAAAATGCGTATAATTGAATATTTTGTACAGGGAGGTCCCGTGGTCTACACATCATATTTTTAATTTCTAATATTCTTATTATTTTAGTAGTATTATTTATTTAGCGTCACATCGAAGCACGCTATATCTTTATGTTTAATTAAAAAAATTACTGCATTATTTATTAGTATTATAAAAACTTTTTAATATCCTTACATTATTATTTTAAGTTAATGTCATTTGTTTGGCACTTACTTTTGTATTAGCTCATGAACTTATATTCATCTAGATATAATTCGGAAACATGGCTTTATCAAAAATTTCTTTTCGATTGAAATTGGTCAAAGAATTTTTAGCAACTTTTTTACATTATTTTTGTTCTGTTGTTTTATTGAGTTGTTTTCCTTTTGTTTCAATTTTGATGCATGACACCAACGTTTTCAAGCGGAAAGCGTTCACCAATCAGAAGCGAGCTCAGAGACAGTATGAGCATGAGTTGACTTGACTTTTCGCCTCTAAAAAAAGTCAAATGGACTTATCTTAATAAAAATTTCAGATAACAATAAAAATGCATAGGCTAATGGAATAGATTTATAAGTTATTTAAAGGAAAATTCTCAAGTTTATTAGCAGTAATATACCTTAATAATCAAACATAAATTATATATGGTTGACAATTTTAACAGAATAATCTAAAGCAATAGATCGCTGCGAGAAAATGGTGATAGATTTCGAAATCCCAGATTTTGAAGTTTTCTACGTCAAATTTAGGTTGCTCTTATTACCTAATGGATAAAACGTTGGCTTTTGGAGTTAAAGATTTTGGATTCAAGCGTCACCAGGTGTGGTGTTGTAATGGAGTTGGTATTCTTAAAAAAATACTACTAAAAAAATTTATCGTTACTGTCAGAGTAACCCAGATGCTTCTTCAGTTTTCTGAAGCTGAACTGTAAAAACCATATTTTCCTGCAAGGCACCTTAACGCGTAGGTAATACGCTCATTAGAAAATTTAACTAGTGCTAGGGGTTTGTATAGGAAGTTTGGGCCTTGCTTTTTCCAACCTTTGATGATGGTTACGAATACATCAATTTTTTTAATCTACCGCGACCTTTTTTTGGGGGGGAGGGAGGGGATGCACAAGAAGTTTGCATTTATTTTTCATTGACTATAACGTAATTTTCGCTCGGCATTGTGTGCATTATCATTCTTTTGGCAACGAGTCTTTGGCACAATGCATAAGCTGATCTGATTATATTTCCGCCAACGCAAGACTAGAAAAAGTGATACTGATATTAGTATAAAGTTGCTTTTTTACCTAACTAAAAAAACTTAGTGAGTTCTGAATTTTAAATGAATGATGACGATTAAACCATTTGTTTCAAAAAATTAAGAAAACTATTATTTATACAGAAAGGGAGTTCGCCAGTCTGTAGCTGATTTTATGGAATACTTCTAGGCATTTTAATGTCTTCATATTTGTTTTTCTGAACATGCATGATCACCTTTCGGACAACTTATACATGAACTTAACCAGAGATTTAATCTTGATGATAATTTTTGATAAATTTAAAGAACTTTTACATGAGCATTAGCAAATTTTATAACTGTGAAATTCAATTTTTAACGCAGCTAAAAAAGCATTATATAAAATTCAGTTACTTGAATGAGTTTTAAGTAAAAATGACTTTATAAAATAAACCTTTGAGTATAAAGTGGCTCTTCATTACTATATAAATGATTAATTGAAATAATTATAATTACTTTTCTACCTTCTTTCTTTTTATTCTTATATATAGTGGTAACTTACCCCAGGGCAAGATCCAGGTCTATAACCCGCCGTGATGAGATAATGAGCACATATGACACCCATTCATCAGGAGATCGCTTTACTTGTAAATCTACTTTGACGAGTTAGTACTTTCATAATCCTATCATGTCACTTAAGGATATGAGGCCTCATCACTCAGAGAACATGCAAATCAGGACTTTAACGGAGACTCTCAAGAGTTGTAGGGAGTGCAAAAAATCAATCACCTGCCGTTGACTTTCAACAGAAATCAATTGACCGCAGGGCGAAATGAACCAAACCCGGGAAGATAGAAGTGGGCCGAAATTTAGTAGAACATAGCACCAGAAAAGCACACCACTTACTGACTTCAAACTGTTTTTACACAGGGAGATTAAGAAAGCTTACACGAGCAGTTCCAAAAAATGGCTTATATTTCACCACGCACTCGCAGTCTCTCTCCACACACCATCTGCATCTACAGTCCTCCAAAAGCACCAGGTGCACAATGCGTAATGCGTAATGGGTTGTTCTGGCTTTGGCAGCATATAGCAGTGACTACTGCTTTGATTGCCTGCCATGAGAATGTGCCCTTTGATAGGGCGATAACCGCCACGCCATAGAGGCGAAGCTGTAACATGTACTTCTAAGTACGTATCTTGAATTAAGACTAATTCAGAAGTCAAAGCAACAAAAATCAGCGTAATATTCTCAATATTATCACAGGACTAGTTTCGATGGTTTTTACGGAACCATCATCCTCAGCTGCGAAACCGTAAATGAAGATGAACGGAAATAATGATTAGATAAGATAAGAAAGCCTGGACAAGAATAAGCACGTGGCGCCATCTGTTGGTGAAACCAGAGCTAAAACATAATTTCTTTAAAGGCCGAAGGCAAAATTGGATTGGAATTAGGATCGTTAACCAGAAAAGAAAGATTTTTTTGAATGTGAAATGCTTCTAGAAAATCCAGTTCTCCAATGGAAGATGTTTTTCGAATAATTTTGGCAGCAGAAAAATTGAAAATGTGATTTTCGGACCAACAATGTTGAGCAACAGAAGACTTCTGAGTTTCCTTTTTTCTAACATATGCCTCATGTTCTTTGACGCGAAATTTTAAGGCTCTTTTAGTTTGGCCAATGTAAATTAAACCACATTGGCAAGGAATCCTATAAATCCCCCAGGAATTCATATCCGGAACGGGGTCCTTGAGTATGGAACTCGGAATTTTATTGATGGGAGAATAAACGACTCGAAAGTTAAATTTCTTGAATTTTTAATTGCATCTGGGAAGCTGTTCGAGCTGTGGCAGAACTTTAAGTTGTTGATTGGTTGAGGCCTGTCACGTGGGTGGTCACCCACCCAAGTGCAGACCCAGAGGTAAGCAAGCGCTAACATAGAGATGGAAATTTGGCATAATCTTGCAATTATTGGTATTAAATAACATTGATAAGTAGGATGGAAATTTGGCAACGTATGAAGAAAAATTGCAAAACTTTAAAACATTTTAGATGTTAATTTGGTTGAGCTACTATTTGGTTGTTGGTAATCACGTGAGGAAGTCACCCTCCCGTAAACTGACTGAAAGGTGAACTGCTTCCTTTTGAAGTTAGATTGAAGTTATTCTATAAATTTCAGTGTATATTTGAAGAGTGTTTTCACTATTTATCACACTAATATGGTACACAAAGTCTTCTCTTTGCAAGGTGCTACAAAGTTCTATAAATATTTACACTATGTACATCGAAATACAGTTTCATAACGGTGCAGTGATAAAACTGGGTTACACTTGTAAGGTTTACCTTATGTTAATTAACAGTTATTTTAAATTTTGTATCCTTCTATCTTATTCTAATTTCAGCTTACAATTTCCTGCCAGAATGTGAATTCAGAAATGCAGATAATGCAAATGAGAATGAGTACTATTTAAGTCGTGACTTAACCAACTTCAACAGAGAGAGTCTGATTTCCTGACTAGCGCGCGTTTGCCTTCTGGCTACATCTCTCTTAGCTGTTATTACGCTCGGCCATATCTTAGGCCCTTGCTAGGCTTCGCCGATCTAATTAATACTTAGGGGCCAACTAGTTAGATTATGATACCTTCGGCTATATAATTTAAGAGCTTTAGTTAAGCTAGTTTTCGTTCAAATTATTAGTATTTAAGTTCAAGCCCGAGTGGCGGCTTTATGTAAAGTTCCAAGTCGGAACTGATCGTAAATATTCTGAATAATAAAGGGTTTTAAACCCTTCTCAAGTCTTACGTGTTCTGTTCACCCTTTATTCGCTTGTTAGTGTTCGCTTGTTATTAATTCAAGATTCGATTATTATTCGCTCGTTAAGTGTTCGTGGAGTTCGGAGTTAGAACTTCAGATTTAAAGAGTTGAACCTCACACACTAGTCACATTTTTGTAGAGCTTTGCAAGGAGCATAAATTTAAACAAAGTTCATGTCTTTACAACTATAATCAGATAACAAAATCTCTATTAGTTAGGATTATTACGGCACATAGCTCCGCAAGTAGCGAAAAAAAACAAAGTCCATAGCTTTGCAAGGAATGAAGGAAAAAAAGTTCTTGTGCATTAGCGACTTACATATGAACACTACACTGTGATTTATCACCAATTTGAGTTGTAAAATATGCTGCGTGGGCGTTTGTTGGCTATTTCAATTGTTAGATCGTAATCTATGAGCGTTTTAATATGTTCCTAGCTGGAATGAACAATTTTACTATCGAAATCATGGCTTGTGCACAGTATTTGGTCTGCTATGAGTCTTATATTTAGTTCTTTATGGATCTGGAGATTCCGGACAAACCATGGGGCATTAACAATTTCTCTAAACACCAGGTGCACAAAATTTCCGCCTTTTATAAAGTCCCACAGTTACATTGACAGTTAAGTTTTGCAGCCAATGAAAAATTTCACCGTCAGAAGGGCAACCAATCACAAAATACCTTCAGCTATACATACAAACAGAAGTGAAGTGGCTAGTTGTCTGATGCAATCCGTACAAGCGTCTAGGTACAGTAGGATCACTGTGCGGCGCTCATGCGCAATATGATATGAATATGATCAGCTGTTAGGGTTAGTTTGGTTTATTTGATTATAGTAAAGCATTCAAGGCCTATTTGCCTAAGGAATATTTTTGTGGAGGACTTTTTAAGGAAACTAGCTCATACACATATTACACATTGAGAAAATCACAAAAGTGCCCATGGAGGCAGCCTGTACACCCAAATTCCAGCCTGAGACCGAGTTACCAGTGTTCCGCAACTTTACCACTCAGTTGCTGGTGGGCCCAAGTTGTTTAGGAAAATCCCGAACTACCTCAATATTGCAGCTTTAGTGACTTGTTTACAAACTTCTGAAAATGATTTTAAAACATGCAACAGTGCAACTTATCATTACAAATCTTAAATTAAACATAAGGAGCAGACTCTTTTCTTTTTATTATTATTGTGGTGTATAATTGTACGTAATGAATAAATATGTAAATTAAGATAAAAAATGCTGTTAAAATTGTGGAAATGCTTATGTTGAAAATTTTTTTTTTCTTTTATAATATGTTACACAAAATAAGGTAAAAAAATGCATATGCAAAGAAATGACCTGAAATTAAAAAAAGTCTATAAACTGCATTCACATTGTATTGCTATAAACTTTATCACAATCAACACCTATACTTCTATTTCTAAGTGATAGTAACAACTTACAACATCAATAAATTACTCGTACACATTTCCCTATTAACTAGTTTGGTAAAATAAAAATTGCTGCCAAGCAGTGCATTAAGGTCCATAATAGATGAGTGTGCTGTTGAGCAAAATTAATTCCTTGGTTTTAGATATGTTCTTTCACTGATTGGGCTGAATAATTTTTTTTAATGGGAAGGTAGGAAGTTTTTTCCTGCAATGTTCTGGGACATATGTTGCATGTTTTAGAATATTCTGCTTTGAGAAATTTATCAAACGTCAGAATCTAGGTATTTGCAATAGAGTCCTGCAAACTAATGTGGACTGAGAAAATGCTGAGGTTTATGGAAGAAGAGGTGGGTTATTCAAGGCTCAAATATCTCATTCAACACCAAAATCTATGGCACTTTTGTTTATAATTTTCTCTTTGTCCAGTTTTTTAAGGCATCAAATTTCAATTCCATTTTCATGTTAATTTGTTTTCTTTTCTTCTTGTTTGACATTTTCACTTGCACAGACGAAACAATGCAATGCTTGCAAGTCTGGATATAAACCGAGAAACTCTACACAGAATAAACTGAGTTTTGCCTACAATATGGTACAGCAATAAACCTGCTAATAGCACAGAAAGGAGGAATGTGAAAAGCAATCAATCAATAGCAGTTATCTGACTTTCTTCAGTCATGTTGTTAATGACAAGAGGAATGTAATAGACTGGAATTTCCACAAAAAGAAAAAAAAAATGTCATCAAATTCATTACAGATTCCAGAAGTAACAAAGGGAAACAGGCAAAAACTGAAAAATCAGAATACCATGGTGAATCTTCGAACACAACAAGAAAACATGTTAAGATTCCTATGCATAAATACATGCAGTAATTACAATAATACAGTAATTTAAATGGGCTTACACTGTTTGAAACATATAGGCAATGTTAGAAATTATTACAGTCTAGCTATTAATAAACCAACACATTGTTTCGAAAACAATATCCTGCTTACCAGGAGATTTTAGCAATTAAAAAAATGTGATTGTCAAGATATATGGAATGTAGAGTTTGTGTGACTCTACTGTGTAGGGTCCACTTGCTTATCTGCTGTGTGAAAACTGGAAGAGTAGTGACTGCACAGAAGAAGAGTTAAAAGTAGCCTTTATTACACTCTTTAGAAATTTACAATGTGTCAACTTGACGCTAACAAACTACGCCTCTGCTTGGGCAGTAACTGAAACACTAAGAACTAAACTCAAAATTTGAAGGTATTCAAAAGTAGTAGTATTACGTTAAAGGGCTCAGATTATCCTATTTACTAAAAGAGCATTGAAAATCTAATCGCAGCAAAGTAATAGCTGTTATGCGACATTTAAGCAGCAATCAATGCTAAACAGAAGCTCATGCTACAAAAAGCACAAAATTCTCCCACATTCTCTAACCTTTCTTTCTAGAACTTGGTATTTAAACCTTTCCTCCCACTGGTAGAATTTGCATTACTTCATGCACGCTACCAAATTTAAATATTCTGTCACTGACAATTACGGGAATGAAGGCTTATAGGAAAGAACATAAACTTAAATTTAACTGGTTATTAAAAATAAATATAAATCCCTACAACTGTATTTAATATTTATAATGTTCTCACATTAAAAATTAACTTCCTTGGTTCAATTTGTGCTCTTTCTCTTACATTTCACTCCCTGGTCCAGAGCATTATTTATAAAATTAGAAGTGTTTGAAAACTATGGATGGTCATCAGGAAGAGTATATAAATAAAATAATAAGACAATAATTAAATGAAATGCAAAGATATAAGTGTTTCTAAGTTAATACTAAATAAGAAAATAATAAATTAAAATATCATGAAAATTAAATAAAACGATAAAAATTTTAGATCAAATCACTAAGAAATCATGATTTAGGTAATATAAAAATAAAATGATAAAAGGAGTGAAAAATAAATTAATTAAAGTATTATAATATAAGTATTATGAAACTCAGGCGAAATAAACAAATGAATGAAGAAACTAGTAGTAACAAAATACACTACTGAACATAAAAAGAGAGGTAACTATTTTTAACAACATTGTGTTCATTGTGTAACATGTAAAAATAAATCTTAATTTTGGTTTCTACTAAATTTAAAGCCTTCTTGACATCATGGCCACTTTATTAACGAAATGGGTACTTCTCCTAAAAATTCTTTTTTGTGACGGGATCCAATTTGAATATGGAGATTTACATCTTCAACTGTTTAAGTGTTTGGAATGTGTTTTGGTTTTCCAAAGGAAAGTGACGCATGCATACAGGCTACTATCAATACAAATTTTATTATAATGTGTTGCACTCATAACAAGATTTTGTATGAATATTTCAAAAGAAATATTAGTACTCTTCTGTTATCGGGACCATATTAAAAATATATGCATGTATGCACGTGTGCATGTATCTGTGTGTATACACACATATGTGCATATACATGCATACACACATACACACACAAACACACACACACACACACACACACACATATATAAACTTCAGCTTTTCCCACTTTTGCCCATAAATTACAATTTTCTAAGCATTATTTGAGTTATATTTTTATGTAAATCTTTACTTAGGATTTTAAGTTTTAATTGTATTTAATGTGTAAATTTGGCACTAACGTGCTACTTCGAATAGGATTTCAGAGGGTTTAGGATGTACTATGGCTTTTTGGCATTCTTACTTGTTAATAATATATATATATATATATACAACAGAGTTAAGGAAAACTTAAATAGCAAAAATGCCAAAATCAAAAGTAAAAGTATTTAAGTATTGAAAAAACAGTTATTGTTATTGATAGCAGATTAATCGACTTATCAAGGGGATAAACCAATCTACTATCAATTAACAGCAACTAAAATAAGAGAGAGTGTTCCATCTACTTCCAGTTAAGCATCAAATTATTTGCTAGATTCAAATCATAAATCTAATTGATACTCAATCAAAATAAAGATATTAGTCCACTAAACCAAAAGAATCCTGTTAAAAAGCAAATAATCTTTAAAATTAAAATTTTTCACTAAGAACACAATTAATCTGAATGAGATGGTTACTTTAGAAGACATATCCCCTACACTCTCTTTTCATTTCAAATACAAAGGTAAAGACAAAAGTAGATTCAAGAACAAATTTTATAAAAATCATAAGAAGATTAAAAAAGAATAAAGTTAAAAATTGTAGTAAAAAAGAAATTTAAAAATCAAATTAGTAAGCAAAAATTAACCAACTTATTATTAACCAACTTATTACTTATTAACAATTTATTATACTTAAATAGTTATACTTTTGATTTTGGCATTTTTGCTATTTAAGTTTTTCCTTAACTGTGTTGAAAGCAATGATGTTTTTAAATTGAATTTCAGTTGCTTGGAGATGTAATATGGGGAGTTTTCTTATTATAATTGATAGTGAATTATTATTTTATTACTTTGCAGATTTAGAGCAAGTCTTGGGCTTATTAATTTACTTTTAATTTATATTTATGCATATTATTTTATATGTACTTATATATATAAGTACATATATACATACATACATGAACACATATATCCATGCATACAGTCATACATACATTCATACAGTTCTGAATCCAGTCCTGGTAACAGAAGAGTACCAACATGTTATAAACTCTAAAGAAAGATGAACATTAACTGTAATTGTGATTTCACTCAAAACCTGAGCGGTATCGAGTTCTCGCAGGCTCCAATTTAAAACCCTACATAGTCCTATGCACAGCCCAGTTCTATTAATGCAAATAAATGCCATATGCAAAAAATGATATTACAGTCTTCAGTCAGTTAGGAGACTTGGATCACCCATAAGATGACAAACTAAATTATAACTTAACATAGAATTTTTTGTTTTTATTCAGAAAATACAGTTAAATAAACTATATGTGAATATAAAATTATCCTGAGATTTATTGCTGAATCACTTTAACAAATAAAGAAATTCAACATTCAGCCCAATTTCACTGAATTTTCTATTGTTGCTGAAAGTTCCATTGCTAATATTAGCAATAGCAATAGTTATTTCACATAGGTGACATACATTGCGACAAAATTTTGCTTTACGTGGTACAGAAACAGCTTTACAGCAGTTCTGAACACAAGTATTTCGTAATTTCTAAATCAGTAAAAGTTTGAAGTGTAATATGAGGTTGTTCCAATTTATATTTTTACCTTAAATGTATAATCAGTTTCTATGTTTCTCTCTTTGTAACGGATATCCATGAAAATTAATACTGTTACATAATGAAATTATCTATCAGGGTTGTAATTTATATTACACCAAGTTTTCCTCCAACACAAATTTTTAAGACAAAACACATTTATTTCGTTCTTATATCTGATTATATTTCTGATTTTGGCCATTAATCGCTATATATATATATATATCTCACGTTATTAATATAATATCTTATTACATCTTTTTTAATACTTGAATATTTATATTATTTAGTATCTTTCATTTACTATGGTGCATGGAGAAAGTACCAGATACAAAAATGCATTTTGTCTTTCGAACGGTTTTCTTTTCTCAATAGAAATACTCAAAATGTGATTTGGTTTAAAATCGGCAGATTTCTGGACGACAAAGAGTCAGTCATAACCATTAAAATTGAACATTCTAATTAATGGTTTCACTTTCAGTCGGATGATCTCTGAACTAAAATTTACTAGCACAATGCCAAATTAGCGAAAAACTTCGCCAGTCTGGAGTAATTCCAGTAGCAGGGACAAACGAACAATGTTAGGCGGTCATCGAAGCGGCGGATCATATTGCGCATGCTCGCCGCATCGTGATTTGCTGGCCGTAGACGCTTGTACAATCCGTTCCTCCACTTACAACACAAGTTGGCTGGCGAAAAAAACTGTCACCAATGGAGTCAGATGCAAACACCTAGACACTACCATAACGTTATAAACAATTAATGAACTTCAATTTAATGTGACCTCGTCACAATTATAAATCGGTTAACTTCTTAGAACTTTCTAATCACTTAGACATATGGTTATCAGGTCATTATGATAAACACGCAATTAAAAATGTATTTGGGTTTGTTCAAATATTTTGCTAAAAAGTATTGTTGTAAAAGGGATGATGCGACTAAAAAGAACCCTAAAGAAACGGAATGCCAAACTTTGAAAAACATCAGCGTTTCGCAGAACTTACCAAAGTGGGTACATAACACACTTAATATGTGGTAAAGTGGTTTAAATTGACTTGAACATTTTTATCAAAATTAATGCTTAACAAATTTAATGCTTTGTTGTATTTAACATATTGTTGCGTGCGTACGGTTTCGTTATGGATTGAATGCACAAGTCGTTAAAAAGTTAACAAAAATATATTCTTTCCGCAAGAAACAGAATCAAAATGCTGAAATATTTTTCAGAGATATTCGCACAATATCACAATATCTCAAACATTAAGCAAAACTCAATTCAAAACAGATAAAATAATTCTATCTCACAGCGAAATCGCTACAATCAATAACATCATTAAATAAACAAACGGCAGTTCGCTTTAAACAGCTACAACTACAACAACAACTGAGATGAGGTTTTTCAATTCGGCTTTTATAATCTTTTTAATTATCACTAGAACAATCTCGATTTTTCTAGATTTTTCTGGATAGCAACAGTAATTAGGAGATATTTATTTATTAAACATTAAATGCAAGCGCTCTTTTATTTTTATTTTTCCGACGTAGCTTTCTTTTCAAAAATCGTCAGCTTTACACGGAAAAATCAAGCAATTTTAATTACAATTCTAAATAAGTAGCCAAATAAATATGAAATCAGTAACAACATTTATTTTTTTCTTTTTAAAAATTTATTTGTGTTTTTTGTATAATTTTAATTTTGCTAATCTCTCATACAAATTATTTTTTGCAAAGTTTTTTGTTTTTTGTGTAGATTTCAAATTGTTAATTTCTTACAAGATTTTATTTCTCATGAAGTTCTCTTTTCACTTATGGTGCTTGTGTTTTATAGATCTCCCATCCTGTCTTAAGGAATGATTAATAATATTTTTAAGTTCATAAATATATTTATAGTTAGGATATCTGCATTATAAGTGCATAAAATAATAGATATTTTTAAAGTATTTACTATAACAAGCATATTTGAAGACAATACTTGCACAAAGGACATTTTTCAATAATATAAAATTTTCTTGAATTGATTAAAATACGCAATCGGAATGGATATGAATTTAAAGTTTTATTCTTTTTCATAAGTTTCTTGAATAAAAATTTCATTTCTTTTCGTGTATTTCCTTAAATAACTTCTTTTATAGTGTAAGTTTTTATTTCCTCTTGTTAACTTCTAATAATTTTTAATAATTATTTTACAGGATGCAAACAATTATTTTAAAAATATTTAAGCACATTTTTATAATTATTGTCAAAATTTACAGTTTGTTACGTTATATTTCATTTATTAATATTTAGTTACCTGTTTAATTAGGCACAAAAATTAGTTACCTTTGATCATAAACTTTTATTTATTATCTTATAAAGTGCAAAGGTGTATCAGTTTTTAAGCCCTGAATAAAGTCATAATTTTTTTTTTTTGAAAATTATGCATATTGGAGCAAAGCTTTTTAAAACATTTTCACAGCATTTTTAATTAGAATATCGGATTTGAAATGAAACTGTTAAAAGAGAACAATGGCAAAAAAATACAAATAAATTTTAATTCCCTCCTAACTAATATTATAAATGCGAATGTGAGTTTGTTTGTTTGTTTGTTACGCTTTCACTCCGTAATTTATTAACCGATCATCATGAAATTTTCAAGAAATATTTTCGATATATTAAAAAGATTATAGGCTATAAAATGTAACTTATCTGTTGAAACTTAAACTGTATAACAGGCTTTATAGCTTAAAATGATTGTCGTTGTATAAACATTAAATGTTTATACATGTTGTTGTATAAATGTCGTTGTATAAACATTAAATGTTGAAAGTTTCATAACGATAAGTTAATTGATGTAAAAGTTTGTTTGCGCGCGCAGGTGCTTGGCTTAAACCACACAAACATTTTATAGCCTATAACCTTTTCTAATATATCAAAAATATTTCTTGGAAAGTCCATGATGATCGGTTAAGTAAATAAGGCGCGAAAGCGTAGAATTTATTAATTAAGCGTTTATTAAAGCCTTTATTAATTTTTATATGTTTAATTTATTATCTAAAATCCTTCAGGATTTCCGGCTTTTGGCTCTTCTTTTACAAACGTTTTTAAGTCATTAGGATGATGATATTTTAATGAGCTCATCTATAACGAAGCACATCTATATTTATCATAATTGAAAACAAGGTTTGACATGGGTTGGGATGAAGTTTTAAGATTTTAGAATGCTCAGTCCCCAATGATCAGACGAAACTTACTTTAACGATAAAATTGCTTGAGAATTAGACTACAATTTCATTGCATTGCAGCAGCAAGTAGCAGAATTGATCCCTCAGTTACTTCCAGAGCAAAATCACGTGTTCCATCAGATATTACGCAAAATAGAATCCGGAAATGTTGCATTTTGCTTTCTCGACTCTCCTGGAGGAACCGGGAAAACGTTTCTGCTAAATTTATTATTAATGTCTATCAGAAAAGACCAGAAAATAGCGGTTGCTGTAGCTTCTTGTGGTATAGCTGCTACACTATTGAAAGGTGACCGAGCTGCGCATTCCGTTTTAAAATTGCCTTTAAGTCTTGCGCAGGAAGATTCGCCCATCTGTAATTTCTGTAAAAATAGGTCTCGAAGTAGGATGCTACGACAATGTAAGCTTTTAGCGTGGGATGAAGGTACGGTGTCTCACAAAAAAAGCTATAGAAGCGTTAAACCGAACTCTTCAGGATTTGCGAGACAACACAGATCTTATGGGAGGAATGGTAGTTTTATTGGTCGTGATTTCCGACAAACTCTGCCAGTAATTCGGAGAGGTACACCTGCAGATGAAATCAAAGCCTGTCTCAAATTATCAAGTTTATGGGAGAAAGTTGAAAAATTCCGTCTTAAAACAAATATGAGAGTGCATTTTCGTAATGATGTAGATTCAGGGAATTACACAGAGACACTATTGAAAATTGGCGATGGATGTTTGGATACAGCTGCTGAAGGCTGTATTCTACTTTCAGAGGAATTTTGTAATTTGGTGGAAAACGATGCGGAGCTTATTGCTAAAGTTTACCAGCACTTTCAACAAAAATTAAATAGTGATCACTGGTTATGTGCAAGAGTCATTCTAGCGCCGACAAATGAAATTGTAAACAAAAATCAACAGCATTGACATTTTGAAAGAGGTACAGGGAGAAATAAAAGAGTGCTTGTCAATAGATACAGACAAAGCACTTCATATTCTGCTGAGATTTTAAATTCAACTAAAGCTATCAGGTGTACTCTCACATAAACTCCAATTGAAACTAAATGTATCGGTTATGCTTATGCGAAATATAGATGCATCTCGACTGTGTAATGGAACGAGGCTTCGGATCACACAATTAGAGCAGAATATAATCAGTGCCACTATTCTAACAAATGTATTAGAAGGGGAAAGTGTTATCATACCTCGAATCCCAATAATCTCCACTGACCTACCCTTTCACTTTAAAAGACTGCAGTTTCCAATCAAACTTAGTTTTGCTGTTACTATTAACAAAGCTCAAGGGTAAATATTACAGGTAGCAGGGGTGCATTTGGAAAAGTCATACTTTTCCCGTGGTCAAATATATGTTGCCTGATCGCGTGTATCCAAAGCCAGGAATTTATATGTATTAGCGCGGAATGGGAAAAACATATAATATAGTATACAGAAGCATCCTAGAATAATACTCTTGTTCGTGCTCTTCTGAAAAAGAATGAATGTTCTTAACGTTTCGTTAATACCTTAAACTTTTTGAAATCTTGGTAATGAAAATTCTTTATTTTTGTAGTGAGATATCTTAATGAAGCATGTTTTCAGCTTTTTAAATTATATTTTATTTTAGAATTTTTTAGTAAAAAAAAAACCATAAGATAATATTGCAATGTTTGATATATCCAAATCGTATTTTAAAAATTATGCAGACTAGCATCTTAGCGACATCAATATGGATTTCTTTTTATCCCAATGAAGAAGGGCAGTATTTACTGAAATTTTATGCGGAATATATTTTTAACTTAAAAAATAAGTAGTAGTAACTAAAACTTTATCCTGATTATCCTGGTCAGGCAATAAGAAAAAAATCAAATTGTTTTATTTTCTTTTCAATAGTCTTTGAAACTTAGCTAAGGACATCAACGCGAGCAAAGCCACAGGTAAGAGCTAGTTTAGTAATAAATATTAGGTTAAATTCACTTTGAAATTGACGTCTTATGAAATCTAAAATTACGTACATGTATTTCGTAACGTCACTTCATCCTAAAAATTTCACCTGTTTGTGCAACAGAATCTAAGGTAAATTCATTCAATTACATTCTAACAAAAGGTTACAGCTCAGGTTTTGTTAATCATCTAGTAATTATAATTAGTAAAATGAGTATTATGTTGAACATTTTATGTTATTTAACCTTTTCTGCTCATTATAGCAGACATAAATAAATTTAACTTGACCGCTGTCTTCTGTTTTACCTAACCCATACTGAAGGTTTGCTCTCTCTCTCTCTTTTTTCACTCAGTTTCTGTAGCTAGTTGTGCTGTATTAAAAAAGTCTGAAGTAGTTACTACCGTATTTTCTGGCGTATAACGCGCACCTATAATATCAAGCTACATTTTTTAATTTTTAGATATATTCGGCATATAACGCGCACCCAGTTCTTCACGAAGAAACTTAAAGAGATACATGTAAAATGTTGTTATATTTTGAGGTCACCTATTCGAACATTTGTCCTAGCCGTTCGAACAACTGTAAACCGCACTGACAAGCGATAAGGGGAACAATATGTGTGTGGGTTAAATGTTTGAGGGAATTAATATTCCGGCAAAGAGGGTGGATTTTATTCAGTGCAGATGTCCAAAAGAGTGCTGTTGTAGAGCACTTCCAACCTGAATGAATTCGTGGAAACGTTTTCTCTTTCTGTAGTCATTTGAAACCGTGATTTTTAAGGGAAAATCGAAGGCTTTAGTAAATTTGCTTTAGCTGACATACAGTTGAAATAGTGTTCTGTTTGGTAGTAAATATTGTTCCAACGAAAAGAAACAAATAGAGTGTTGGTTTTAAATGCAAAGCCATTCATTTTGAGAAAGAAAATGGAAATCGTGCTGCAGCAAGGATGTTTGGTGTTAGTGAAAGATGGAACGGATAATTATATTTATTTATGGATCAAAATAACAATGATGGCTAAGAAGAAAAAAGATTGGATGATACGCCTGAAGATACAACGGGAGACGAACATGACGAATTCTTCATGCCATCCGATAATGAAAATGTTTAATTTCGTAAGGTATGTCATTTCTTTTAAATAAGCAGCCTTTTTGTGTCTGATGTTTTCTCTAATTTTCTCTAATCTAATTTTTTTTTCTTATTTGTAAGCTATCATTTTTACATTCGGCGTATAACGTGCTCCCGTTAATTTCGGTTCTATTTTTTGTATTAAAAGTGCGCGTTATACTCCGAAATGTACACTAAATACCCTATCCTATCTATGATGCTTGTTTTTATAATATTTGTTTATTACATTCAGTGGTAATTCCTTATTTGCTTTACTAATAACATCTTAACAGGTGAAGGAAATAAAATGCTTTCTTGTGCAGACTTATTAGATAATTCGTAGAAAATTTTATGCAGCTGATTTCAACCTACTTCACTTTCCTTCAGCACTTAATTTAAGCTAGAAGTTTATTGAAACTTAAAAACGTAAAAAATAATTATATACTGCAGCCGAACAAAATTATTTTAATCGTCTACTGAAGCTAAAATCATCAAATGTTGTAACAGACTTATAGAGTCTCGTATGCTTTGGTAGCATATAGTAACGAGCTCTAAAAAGACTGCAGAAGAATTATCCTCACGTCTTATGATATTAAGAAAGTTAGAAGAAAGGTGTATAAGACTCTTTACTCAAACACAAAGATTTTAACAGACGGGCTCACTTGGGCTTGCATAAGCCAACATCTCTGGCTTAACTTAAATGAGTCACGTAGGGCTTAAAATAAAATGTAATTAACTAGCCTAACGGCTCACAAGATAAATTAATCGCGCAGGAAGGCTCTGGCTCGTAGAAGCTCGTCGAAGTCATTAGGCTTCTCCGCGACAGTAGGAAATCGCAAGCAAAATCAAGATAAGAGCGTGGACTACAAACAGGCGTAACACGCCCTAAAATCTTCTTCCGAAACATTTGTTAAAAAAATAGCACTTCATTCTCCCTTAATCTGAATAAACGCGCGATATCTAATTTACATTCTGTCATGGAAAGCGTGAGTGAAAGGGAAAGGAAAGTAGCTTTAACTCAAAATAACTATTAGGCAAAATAAATAAATAAATCTTCACATACTCATAAAAAATCTAGATAATTATGATTTCACAATGTAAATGGCTTCAAAATCGAGTCAACATTTATGCAGCATGTATAAGCAAGCCTGTAGCAACAATTCAAAGCTTTTTCGTTAGGTACCAAAATCTTAACAAAAGAAGAGGGAAAACGTCCTGTTATGTCCCTCTATTCTGTCCGTTTATCCAAGTGTTGGCTAGACCCATTGTCCGCTCGGAAATGACATTATGTGTAGGAATTAGTTCTGTTTCTGCGATTCCTCTTTCCGCGTGTTTCAAAATTCTTCCTGTTCCCGCGAAATCGGAGAGTGGGTGGTGACGACTACAAGCGTCTAGCCCCTCAGATGCTAGTTTCCTCCTGATTCCTCCCTGATCATTTGCGCAGATTTATGCGCAGCGTGTTTGTGTTAGGGATCTCGACATGCAGAAAGGAATCAGCTGCCACCGACGGCACGTTAAAAGTTAGGAATTTGATGCGCATTACTCAGTGCAAATTAATTTCGTTTATTAGTTTTCCTACAATACTTTTTAACTGGGATACATATTTATGTTAGATATTGATTTTTGGTTATTTCTCATTTCCTGTCAAATAATATATTATTTTGATTTATGTTTTCCGTTTTGCACCTTTTTGTTTAGATGTTTTATTATCAATCTATATATAAAAGAAGAATTCTTGATTTATTCATTCATTCATCTATAGATTAACGCCCAAAACTATTAGAGATGCAGATATGAAAACCTAGGAGCTTATTTCTTTTGTACTGAAGGCGTCATTTAAGAAGCGATTTTTCAAAATTCGGCACCCAACGGTGGGTGGGGGCAAAACACGTTCTTACGTTTTTTCATATAAGGAAGAAACAGATGTAACTACATAAGATTATTGCCTTAAAATGTATGGAACATGAATACTTAAAAACCAATTTCAGAAGCCCCCAAGGAGGGAGAAGATAAAACATGTTTTTCACATATTCCTTCATACCTCATATATCCATAAGATTCAGTGGCGGATAGGCCGGCGGGCAAACGGGCAGATGCCCGGTGTGCCAGTGTGATTTCGTGCCGATCAAGAAACTCGTACAATCAAATCGACACAGATGACTCGGCGAAACAGCCCTGCGAGTGAGGGAACGTGCGTAGAATTAATGATTTCACTCAAAAGTATATCTTCCAATGGCATACAAAATGCACAGATACGACAAATGGCAAAATCTATTTTGGATAAGATATCAACTTTTAGAATAATTTTGTCTACTCACGTATATTTGAAAATATTTCAATATGCTGAGGCAGTCACGAGATTACATCCTACCATAAAATATGGTTAGGGAGGCTGCAAGCTCTTTAAAAGCCATTTCTAGAAACTTTGATTGAATATTTATTTGACTCATCAAAATTGTTTGCAACGAAATGCAATAATAAACTAGAAAGGCTAGGTTGTGATATAATTATAGAAGAAGAACTATAAGGTATTTATCTCGTCTTCTTCGCATGCCATCGTTGTGTAGTGGTCAGCACGCTGGGCGCATATTCCAGAGGTCCGTGGTTCGAGTCCCGGCAAAGGCATTGTTCATTTTTCATCTCACCTGCTTTCCAAAAATGCCTAATATCTCTACAGTGGCACTCGAACTAAAAAAGGATGGTGAATGATGATTCTCCACCCCCAGGATTTTATGATTGGGTCCCCAAACCCCAGTCGCCCCTTAAAAGTGGAGTATATAAGGTATTTCTCCCGCCTTCATGGTGTAGTGGTCAGCACGCTCGGCACGTATTCCAGAGGTCCGTGGTTCGAGTCCCGGCGAAGGCATTGTTCATCTTTCTTGCTTTCTAAAAATACTTAATGTGTCTACAGAGCTACTTGCTAGAAGATGTCGAAAAGTGAAATAAATGTACAACGAAGAATCGGCCAACTATAATTTCAATTGCCCTATCAAACAATTTGAAATTACTGTCTTTAATTTTATAATGGATTTTTATTTTTCCATTTCATTGATGGAAAGTAGGTTTAAAGGGCATAGGAAGTTGTATGAAGACATATCACTTCTCGATCCCAAAAAGTTTTCGAAACCATTGTCGCTGAACACTTTTAACTATTTTTCTATATTATTAGGGTACTATACAGGAGTAACAATTGATAAAAATCCTAAGGGCGAATATCAGGACCTAGTAATTAAATACGAAATACTAAAAATTCAATTGAAAATCATTATTCTGAATCCAATACCGAGTCAGAAGGAGAGAGACCTCTATCAATTAATGAGTATTCATCCAATGCTAAACGCAATTTCTTGTGTGTATATAAATTATTCTTGAAATATAATTTATATAGCATTGTGTATGCCAATGTCTTTTTGGTTATACGTTTGTACTCATTCTATCTATAACGATGAATGCGAAATAACGTTTTCAAAATAAAAAATTGCAAAAAATAGATTAAGGAGTACTATGAAGCAAGCTAATTTGGAGTCATTACTATTGATGAACATAGAGAAGGATATTTTGTCTAAAAAAATGGAGATATAATGGAGGAAATATTTACCCAGGCACCTGGAATTAAAAAATATTTAAATGGCTATTATGAATCAGACGCTGTTTTGTTTATATAATTATTTAGTCACTCTTATTTATTGTTTGTAGTTTATTTGAATATATATATATACTATAAATTATAAAAAGAAAACTCTCCATATTATATCTCCAAGCAACGGAAATTTAATTTAAAAACATCATTGAAAAGATATTTTTCAGAATTAAAAAAAAATTATAAAATTTTCAGTCCTCCTTGCTTTACAGTAAGTTGCTTGCAGTAAGATGAAACACTCTCTCTTATTTTAGTTACTGTTAATTGATGGTAGATTGGTTTATCCCCCTGATAAGTCGATTAATCTTCTATCAATAACAGTAACTAGTTTTTCAATACTTAAAAAATTTACTTTTGATTTTGGCATTTTTGCGATTTAGTTTTTCCTTTACTGTGTTCAAAGCAAGGAGGACTGAAAATTATATAATTTTTTTTTTAAATTCTGAAAAATATCATTTCAATGATGTTTTTAAATTAAATTTCCGTTGCTTGGAGATGTAATATGAAGAGTTTTCTTTTTATAATTTATAGTGAATTATTGCTTTATTACTTTGCATCTTTAGCGCAAGTCTTGGGATTATTAATTTACTTTTAACTACTTTCATTATAAATATATATATATGTGTGTGTATGTGTGTGTGGGTGAATAAAATGTTACTTTTCTGCAAAAGTATATTTTTATTTTTTAAATTAGTTTCTATGATGATGATGATTACAATGTATAATGATATTTCGTATGGGGCCTTAGGGCCCACATAGTTTTTCCTGACAGGGCTGATTTCTTTGGCCAATTCACCACTGATAAGATTATTGCTTTAAAATGTAAAGAACGCGAATAAATGCTGACATCAACGTGGGTGGGGGAGGAGGATTGATTGGCATAAAATACAAGTTTACATAATGTATAAGTTACGCCTTATTCAAGGTACATGCAGGGTATGTAAAGCTAGTTAGTATTATAAAAAACTTAAGGTTTCTATTATTAATGTTGTTAATAATTACAACCACAAAATAAAAATGTAGCAGCATGTGGCAATTCACAAAACTGTGATGTGATTGTTACAATTTTTAAAACATTCTACACATAATAAAATGACAAGTGCACAACATGTTAATGTACATGCGGTTGAATAATTAGAAAATAAAAACTTGACAAATATTAAATAAAAAGCATTAAATAGTAGAAAATATTGCTTGCTGTTCAAAATCTGGTATTGATTCAGTTTCACCAAAATATATTTATCTACATTAAAACTGCTGGTAATAATCTATTGACTGAACAGTATAAAAGTCAATGAATGATTGATTGTATGGAGAATATTTTATATTGTTGGCTTTGTGAAAAAAGAAGGCAGTAATGCAATGAAGATGAACAAAAGTAGACTTCCTCAATAATCGCAGAATATGTCAACCTATCACGAGCACCAGAGATCAGTGTTCAAGACCCAGTTCTGACCTTCTGCATCATGTACTGTTCCTGATCATTTTAAGGATCAGAGCTGTAATTATCTTATTATTAAAGAGAAGTTCTGAAGAATGAGAGAGAGAGAGAGAGAGACTATTATACAAATAAAAGAAAAATATCACCTGACAGATATAAAATATAAAACACAGGCAGTTGAAGGAAGCTGTTTTAGATGATAAAAATAGGCAAAAAGAATTGTGAATAGGTCCTATTGACTATTATTAAAATATATATTTTTCACTAGATATGTTATTCTTCGGTGAGACTATGGGTACAATTTTTGTGATCCAAAATAATTTTTAGAATTGTATTACTGTCTTTATTCTGTGAAGTTACTGTAGAAGTTTTGGTCAGTTTTCTTTTCTTTTTTGTATTTGAGAATCTTTGGGGTATTATATTTTTATTAGGTAGAATATCTTTATTAG
Organism: Stegodyphus mimosarum; assembly: GCA_000611955.2. Lineage (NCBI taxonomy): Eukaryota > Metazoa > Arthropoda > Arachnida > Araneae > Eresidae > Stegodyphus > Stegodyphus mimosarum. The sequence continues at coordinate 36,701 of KK115409.1, forward strand.
CATTTGGGAAATGTATTTCTTGTGCATTTAACATATCAACAGTTTCTAGTTGTGGAGGTGCTGAATTTAGGATCCTGTTAAGACATTACATTGTTTGTCAGATTTTAATGAATCTACTAATTAAGCATGTTTGTTTCAGTTATTTTTTTCTGTGTTCCAGTGAGAGGGTCTGTGACTTTTTTTTGGCTACTTCATTCAAAATTAGTTCATTTTCATCATCTATAATAAGTGGAGATTCATTATATATTGCAGTTGTAATATCTGTATAAGTAGCAGTATTTGTAGTGTTTTGATGTAAGTAATGTATATGTTTGCACATATTCCACCTAACTGATGAATCAATACAGCTGCATATATATCGATGAATGCATATATTGCACTCAGGGCACTGTATGTGACATGTACAAGTTTTGTTATTTTCTTGTATAGTATATATTTCTGTATTATGTGTTGATGAAACAGACCACCCATTCTCATTCTGTATTACTTGTAAAGATAGAGTTTCACTTGTTTTATGTCTGATTCTTAAATCTCGTATCTTACTTGTTAGTTTACCTTTATTTGCTGTAATTAAGCGATCAATCATTTTATCTCTTACAAATCTCATAATACCATGTACAGCCTTATCCAATATCTTAAAATTTTTTTCCATGAACATAGATATATTTTAATGTTCGGTGCATTCGTTCAATGTGCATGTTTGTGTTAATACCACTGTGAAAACTACTAGTCTGTAACAGTATGCCCAGCTGGATGTATTTTGTAAATAATAGATTTCAAAGTAATTTGCAAATTCAACAGTGTCAGGATCTTCTTTAAGTAATTTTATTGCTGCTTCTGTAAGTGTATGAAAAGTATGAATGTCTTCTTCTTCTAATAGAGATCTAATAATTTTATATGCTTTTGCCTGTTTTTCAGTACCAGTGATTTTTAAAAAATTTTTTCTCCATGCTCTATCAATATGCCACGCACAAAAAGGACGTTTCTGTGGTAAACCTATTTCAAACTTCCAAGCATTAAATAAAGATTCAGCCATATCAGACATAAATATTTGTGGTTGTATTTTCCCAACTTTTTCTTTAATACATGAAAAAAAAATTGATAGTAATGGTTGGTCACATCGATTAGAAATTAAAAAAGCACATGGGAATCCTTGGCACAAATCATCTATTGTAAGTAAAGTTATGAGTTCAAATACGTATCCATTCACCCCATGTGCACTATCAGTACATATAAAGTCAGAACTCAATTTTTTCAGTATCTGCCCTTGTGATTCTGTCATAATTATTAAAACAAAGTAATTTTCTTTTAGGAATGATTATTGCGCACATGTTGACCCCTGGGTTTTATAAAATAAAATGCATGGATTTTCAGAATTTTGCATTTCATGTACCCACATGTCTACACTGACCCAATCATTTTCATGTTTCACAGAATTAGAAGACTAATTGAAGGATTTTTCGATGTTATGTAAATCTTTTTTTGCAAGTAAATGAACCCTCTCAAGCCCAGCATCTGATATAGAATTTCTAATTTCATCTAAAATATTAGCCAGAGGAATTTTTGTTGCTATCTTTGAGGCAAATTTTTTCTTTCTTCTGTTGTTAAAAATAAGTGACCTAAATCATTCTGTTGCCCAATATGTATTTTCTGATATGACACTACACATTTGCCATCTGTATGCTCTGTTAGTTTTAATGCAGCTGGGCAATATGCATTTATTTTATTGCTATCAAGGATTTTTAAGTGACGCAGACCTTTACTTTCTGATGTAAAATTTCCTGAACGGTGGCATCTGAAATTATAATATTTTACACCATGTATATTACTACTCTTACTACCGTAAGAAACAAATTTTGACTTTGTATTATTTTCAATTTCTGTCGTCCGTGCCAAAAAAACCTTAAAGGAATTAAATTCTAGCTCAGTATGATTCATATCAACATCATCAACATTCTTGAAATGAAATATTATTTCTCGCTTTTCAAAATTAGCATAACCTAGAGGACACACATAATTACCTGCTTGATTGGCCTTCGAAGTATGAATTTAATTTTGATGACATTTCAAATTTTTTAAGTCACTAAATTTGAGATGGCAGTCCTCACATTTGTAGCTTAGTGATCGATCACTTTTAAAAGACTCAATTAATGCAGTAGAGTGTAATTTATTTGCATGGCGTTTGAAACCGTATTTATTTTTGAAAGGTTTCAAGGAATCAGGGCATACAAAATCATTCGCTAAGTCAACACTACTATTAGAACTTTCCCCATGACACAAAACAGAACTTTGATTTTTCAAAGACACAATTAATATAGTATTATTATAACGAAATGTATATACATGGCGTTTCAAATTGTATATATATTTGAAAGATTTTAAACAATCAAGGCAAACAAAATCACTCTCAGCCACACTAAAATCATTTGCACAGTCAACCATATCAGTCACAACAGAATCAGTATTTACACACATAACCAGAATTGGAATTCTCTCACACAATTATTCTTTCAGATTTTGATTTGATTCAGAATCAAAAATTCCTTCTGAGGAAACAGAAGTATTTGGCTGTAAAATACTTCTCTCAGCCACACTAATATCATTTGCACAATCATGCGTACCATTCACAATAGAATCTAAATTACCATCCCGCATACCAGAATTGGAATTCTCACACACCTGAGGAGACAGAATTCCTTCTGAGTACACAGAAGTATTTGGCTCTGAAAAGGGTTATTTTTCTTGATTTTGTGCAGTACCTCTCTCACAGCTCCTGAGGGGATGTCGCAATGAGTCATTAAGAACAGCTGGGCAGTTTCTTTGTGAATAAGTTAAGGCGCGTCCAAACGACTACGCTAGAGACGTAAATGACACAACAAAACGCACGTCGCCGGCTAAAAGTCGTCCATCGAGGACACGAGCGAAGTCTGCATTTAACCAATAAAATTATTGAAGCAAAAAAAAAAAAATCATGTGACATTCATAGAAGTCTGCAAGTTTAAAGTGTTTCATCTTCTGTTTCGTAGTCTGGTCAGAAGAATATCAGACAACTCGGTTCATTTTATAGTGAAATTTTGTTTTTTCACAATTTAAAAACTCGGATAGTAAGATTAAACATTTATTACATGCACAAATCAATTTTTATGCAAATTAAAATTTATAAAATTGTTTTGGTTGTTAAGATCTATAAAATTGTGAAAAATTTAAATTTATAAAATTTATAAAACAGTATATAAAGATAATTAAGTGACTTGAAACACCATATAATAAAACCAACTTCATAGTTTTTAATCTTTCCCCCTTCTCTTGGCTTGCTTATGCGTGGTATGGGAATCGTGTAAGGGAATGTGTAAAGTATTCTATAATTTGATTATTCTGCATATATTATTACACAAATAAATTAGAAAAAAGAGTTGATCCAATAAAACTTCTAGCACAATGTGACGTTAGCCCAAATGCCCTCAAAAGGTATATGTGCCTGTAAATAAATAATAATAAAAAAAAAAAAAAAAAAAAAAAAAAACCCGTTTGGGGGTAAAAAAAATGTGAAAACTTTCAGATTTTGTA
>KK115409.1:40303-104570 GCA_000611955.2 Stegodyphus mimosarum
AGTATATAGAATGTGAAAACTTTCAGATTCATTAAATAGCTACATTTCATGAATTACCTTATTGAATCAGTTTAAGTATATAAAATTATTTATTTGATTCCATGATATAACTAGCTATTTCATAGGATAACGATTGCCTAATCGCTATAAACTATTAGTAAAGACCCTTCGTTAATGTATTAGAAAATGCCTGATCGTTAGTAAAAATGGCACGCGAAAGCTGGTTTATTGCCAGCAGGACTAAGCAGCCTAATAATTTTTATATAAGTTGTAAAAATAAAAATATTACTATTGGTGTAGTACAGTCTGTTATTTTTTATTGCTGTTTAATTAATCTAGCAACAATATTATATTATGTATTCTGTTTTACTTTATTGTTTATCAGTTAATCTATCCGTAACATGAAATACATTTTTCGGGAGACTACCGATTTATCCTCAGTTATTTTATAAAACAAAGGATTCGTTTTAATGCCAAATTGTTTATTTTTTGTACTGTAACAATCTATCTTAATCTGCAGAATAACCAGTTATTTTATATAATAATTAGCAAAGGGTGAAATTATTAATCCATTGTTGTTGTTGTTGTAACTTATCTCTCTTGTCTGATAGTAACATCAGAAAAAGCCCACGAAATTCATCATGGTAAGGAAGGAAGAATGCGCTTGTCGTTGGCTATTATAGGCTTGAGCACTTTACAGATGACAGTACGACTTCTCAATTTTGAAGGAGAACATCCTGGGGGAATGGTTCCGAGTCTCCCGCTACTTTTTCTCTATAACCAATCTCTCGAGAGGACTTTCCAGTCGAGGCATATTTAGTGTGCTCTCACGTCGCACAGACACTATACATTTAAAAACATCCATGCCTTCCCAGGGATTCGAACACGGGCCCTTCGATGCGGTAGTTAGTTTCGTTAACCACTATCCTGGTTGGGCGGCTTATTAATCTATTATACACTTAAACCGACTTTCCTAATTAATTCATGAAATAGCTAGTTATTCTATGAAACAATTGAATTATATGCTCTAACGATTCTTTTCCATCGATATTTTTCTGCCGTTCACCACGAAACCATGGTGTGCTACCGTTATACCAGGAAAGCATGCAGAAAGAAGGGAGAAAATACCTTATAGCATTAGGTAAGTATTTGACTAAATATACAATTAACAACTAAGTGCGTGCGAGCCCATGGATGAAAAGTATTAACTAATACATATTGATTCTTAAAAATTATAAGCAGAAGAGAAAAATGTTCAGAAAATCAATCAGATTTCGAGTTATTCTGAAAATGTTTTCTACAACGATATTTATTAGGTAGAGCCTCTTATGAATGATTCTCATTATTAATAAATCATCATTTTGAGGAACTCGATTAGGATTATACGTTTCGTTTCCATCGATATTATTCTGCGGTTGAACTTATGTTATGTGGTGATCATAATAGTATTTAGTTTGAGTACATTAAAAGAATTTATTAGAACGAGCTGTTTAGCGTTTTCGGTAGATATTCAGAGAATGTTATAAAACATAGGATGAGAATGGGAGATCACTAGAACAAAAAGGGGACGGAAAGCAACGTAAAAAAGTCTTAGTGCCAAAAAATATTGTTATGTAATACATACTTAGCTATACTTCAGTTGTTGAATTAAAATATCTTAATTGTAATGATTTATCTTAATTCTATTATCACACTTAAAAGTTATTAATTTGTTTTCTATTTTGTAGTTGATCTTAATTTTTTTTTTTTTTTATTTTTGCCTTGTTGAAAGTAATTGTTATCATTTAAATTTTGGCAGTTTTAGTTAACTCTGAAGTTAAGTTGATTGAGTAATTATTTTTTCTTTTTCCTTAAGGTAGTTTCGTTAACCATTTAATGTTTTTTTTGTTCAGTTAATATTTAATCTTAACTTGTTTGCTTAATGTTTAATTCCTGGTTAAGTTGACACTTAAGGTCAATTAAAAAAAATAAATGGTTAACCAAACTACCTTAAGAAAAAGAAAAAATAATTACTCAAGCAACTTAACTTCAGAGTTAACCAAAACTGCCAAAATTTAAATGACACCAATTACTTTTCAACAAGGCAAAAAAAAAAAAAAAATTAAAATCAACTACAAAATAAAAAACAAATTAATAACTTTTAAGTCTGATAACAGAATTAAAATAAATCATTACAATTAAGATATTTTAATTCAACAACTGAAGTATAGCTAAGTATGTATTATATAACAATGTTATGGAATGCACCTCTTAGAATAATTAGAACTATCTCTATGGTCCTTGGTTCTTCAACAATATATCTTTTAATATAAAAGATGAAAGGCGTAAGAGATAAATAATTTTACAGTATTTTTAAAATATTCAATTCCCTGCTTTTATAAGACGTCTGTGATTTTTAGAAAGACATTTTTAAAGCAAACGAGACATTCATCAATTAAAGGCACGTCCGTTTAATTTATATGGCTTATTTATGCGTTAATCAGAAAGTATCAAAATATCTTCTTCAGTTAATGAAAGTTTCTAAATAACTTGTATTAATGAATTTATAGTGTAATTGTATTTTGAATTTTTATCTTTTAGTTAAGCCATAAATAGTTTCTAATAGGCATATAAACTTCGGCAGTAGTGATATTTTTAACCCTCAAAATAATTCGTAAAATAGTTTTCAATTTTTTTCCCCCGCAATTTATTGTGCTTCGCAGATATTATGCTCTTTTCTTCCTTTTTATTTCGTTCTGCGGGTACAGTATTTTTTTTACGGTTAAAAAAGAATAAGTACATCGGCGAAATTTTACCAATAGTACTGCTTGTTTCTGAGTCCCGTCGCATTTGTTGTCACTATACAAATCTAGGCAAAATGCCAAAGGATACGCTCGAGAAACTACTTATATGGAAGATGTAGTAATTCCTAACGAATTAATAGCTGTGGATGAAACTTTTGTTGTTCGATGATTCAAAATATAGCCGAATTTTAAGTATTTTCAAGTAAGAAGGGCAGGGAAGCAATAAAAAATGGCGAAACTTTATTTATGGATGGAACTTTTAAAGGTTGCTCAAAGCTTTTTTTCTAAAATTTATAATATCCATGCTGATATTGGGAGTACCTCCAATGAGACTAATGTTATTCTTGTGTTGTTTTGCTTACACTCCGATAAGCAAACTTATGAGAGATTATTTTGGTTAATTAAAAATCACCTTTCTGATTGGGATCCTAAAGGAATTGTGATCGATTTTGAAATTGCGGTTACAATTTCGCCGAAAAGTCTTTATCTTTCCATTAAAATAAGAGGTTGCAATTTCCACTTAAATCAGTTTCTCCGGAGAAGGATACAAGACTTGGGACTTATTAACGAATATAGGCATAATGAAGAAATTAGAACTCACCTCAGAATGTGCCCCTTGCATACATAACCGCGGAATATGTCGATGGTCGTTGGCTGTCTATAAAAGAAAGTTCACGTCATAATGCAAAACTAGAAGCACTTTTATGGTAACTTTATTGAGCAATGGCTTGAAAATGACGTCGTAACTATGCAGATGGGGAATTGCAATGAAAAATTGCACAGGAGAAATAATATTATTGAAGGATGGCATCAAAAGTTAAATTCCCTGATAAAAAAAATTCACCTCAAACTCTAGAACTGATAAAATTTTTGAAAAGCGAAGCTAAAGAAAGTGATTTTTTTTATTGATCGCTGTTATGTAAATTTAGATGGAAAAAGAAAGGTAAAAATGCAATTAAAAAAGAGGAAAGAATCCAACGTATTATGCAAGAGCTTTACGGATCACAAAATATAAAAAAAGTACTTATTATCTCTTGCTTATCTACAAATATTCGACTAAAGCATGCGAAATTTTTTTTCTAAATATAACTTAATAATAATTAAAAAGAAACATAGTGATTAACATCACAGAACTTTTAAACATACCAATATTTTTACTGCCAGTCTTAAGCCTGGAAAAATGTGATAGAAAGTTGGGTTTTCTCTATTATGAAATTAATAATTTTACTTATAAGGTATTTTCTTCTTCTTTTCCTCATGCATTGGTGATGTGATTGGAAGCAGAAGTGACACGTATTCGGGAAGCTCAAAGTTCAAGTCTCGGGCAACGCATTCCATATTTTTGAAGTTTCCTGCATTGACTAAAACTAATGACTCTACATATTAATTAAATTTTGTAATCATAGCATGCATTTTAAGGGATTATCAGAGAATTCAAGAATATCAAAATATTCCGCGAATATTGAATTCACAGCTTTTAAAATATTCATCCTCACAGTAAACTAAAGTCGCTTGATAGTCGCCTTAAAGAAGTTGACTGTAATTTAATTTAATTACAATTTGTTGAACCAGTGTTTCCGAAGTTTTTAATATTGCCAAGATATGAGTACATTTAATTTAATTGCGAACCACGTTTACAGTTGGAATTGCAAGTGACTCACAGAAAACAGTTTCTTTTTAAAAAGAAGCTAGATGAATAGGAAAAGTAGAAAAAGGAGCCTTGTAAAATGAAATAATACTAAATTAGTTGAAATAATTAGCAATTTCATTATATACATATATACATGTATCTATAAAACTGTATTTTTTTAAATATACTCTATAATTATTCATATTTACTGTGAATAATTACTTATAAGTATATGTACATAATTAATTATTTTAAATTACTATGAGAAATATATATAACGTGCACCATATTTCTGGAACTTTTAAATTAAATCTTTGAAACTAACAAATTTACTTTTGACGATTAACAAATTTATCAATGGTTTCTATTAATATATTTGGATATTCCGTTGAATGCAATTAAAGCAAGTCCATTCAATCGAGATTCAGATGCTATATTTCTCAGTTATGACTTCTTATTCAGTTTGTGGAAAAAAAAAACTTCTTTGGTTTCTGCTTTTCTTCTGCGATGATATTGGAAGTATATTTTCTTCTAACCCACCTTTCTTTTCGTAACGAATATTTATTCTCATAGGTTTTATTGTAACTCACCTTCCCGCAGAATTTTGGATTTAGGAAACGATCTTTTAGTTCATTGGCCAAAATCAATTCAGAGTTTGAACATCTCTCTCTCCCCTTTTAAATACAGTATTAGCTTCATTTATACAAAGGTCTGAGATCGTAAATATCTTTCGATTACTTATTTAAAAAAATAATTTTTTAAATCTAAAATTATTTTGCTTTCCTACATTTCGGGAAAGGACAAGGCCCAATCGGCCCCCACTATGTAACAACTTTGAAAGGGGGGAATGAAGATTGACGATTTCTCGGAAAAAGGAACGTTTTTGACAACCGCGGAAACAGGAAGACATCGTGTGTAGAATTTGTTAATTATTAGAGTTGGATAAGCTTATTAGCAGTACTTGAGTTTCAACGATCCATCTCTTACTCACTAAGATATGAAAATTTTCTATGTTCCCCTTTTGTTAAAAAAATATTTTTAAACACTTTTGTATCTTTGCTTTGCTATGAGTTCGTGTGGTTGACATACATAGGCCAAACAGAAATGGCTATTTTAGATCTCTATTCAGATTTTGGAATTCAGCAATTTGAATCATTTGCACATGTTCTGAAACAGGTGAAAATAAGTGTACAGAGCAAAATTTTGTAATAGTTTACAACCTTTATTTTGTGAATTTTGCGTTCATTATAATGTTTAGATTTTGAAAAAATCCAAAATGTAATTGATATCCGCAGAGTACTGAACACTGTATTCTGCCTAAGAGCTTTTATTCTTTAGGCATCATCATATTTCACCAAAATTCCAGTCAAATGGGATTTCTCGTTTCCGATTTGCAAAGCACATAAAATGCACGAAGTTTGGGAAGTCTTTCTCTAGCCCGTAACTTATTGCTGCTATGAGATAGAGAAACCATCATTCTTACGCTTTCCCCAATAACTTAAGCTGAAAGAGTTTTCATGTAACAAATTTTAAAGTTCGAACCATTTTTTACATGGCTTCAATGAAGAGATTTCAAATTTTAGTGCAAATGTTCTTCCCTACATCAAACTGTTTTCAACATATGTTTTCACACGGATTTTTAGTTAGTGCTTTTCTCCCGAGCATAATTCTACAATGAAAGAACCAAAGCTCTGCAAAGATGCAGACAGAATTAATGAAATAGTAATGAGAATAAAATGTACTTTTGAAATTATTTCTTAAAAATTCAAGCTATTTTTCGAGTGCGTGGAACTGACAGCAAAACCAGAATCAAATAAAGTGGAAACGGTTTAAATTTTAGCATGTATAACATGCAAGGGAAAAGCATATCACTTCTGCATCGAAAATTATTAATAGCAATGTGCAAGAAGTTTCATCTAGAATAAATACTCTCCAGTATGAAAACAGGTCTTTCTCCAGTAAGAAAGGTACAAGGAATAAGAAAATGCTTCAGAAGCCAATAAATCTGTGAATTATATGCATATAATTACAAAAAAGGAATAAATAATGCTACTGGTTAACATTTAATTTTGATGGTTTTCGACTTTAGCACGTGCGTTTGGCTGCAAACATATCTGCAATGGAGGGAGCTCTCAAGTATTACTCAACATATTACTGCATTTTTTCTTAAGACGCAAATTATAGCTGAAAATGTATAAGTAAACTTTGATAAATAGTAAAAGAAAATACTTCAATTTATTTTTTCATTGTTGCATAGTTAAACTGAAAACTTTACGAAGAGACTAATAAAAGTATTTTATTTTTAAAACCATCAAAAGTGAATTATTTCTAAATATTACTTCTCAAAATATTGCAATCTGAAAATTTCAGATTGTAATTTAACATTTCTAGGAAGGATTTACTTTAAAAATTTCAGAAATTTATAAAATATTTTAAAAAAGTAAGGAATGTCAATCATTAGAGAAATTAAACAGATTCTGTATCAATTATACAGTATGTGGAGAATATTAGTAAGCTGTTTCAATAAAATAAGAGGGTTGATAGTGCCCATCAACACGAATAATATTTACGAATGTTATTTCGAGTGCACTGTTTTCCATAAGAAGACATTCAAGGTCTGATGCATGCTTGAGGAGAAAAGGGAAGCAGCCATTTTGTATGCTACGTTTTGTTAATACACAAACTTTAACTCATATACGTAAACCAAAACACAGTTGTGAAGAATAAAAAAAAATAAACATGTCTTGTAATTATCGAATACACTATTGACATCCTCAAAGACACGCAAACAACCGCCATTAAACTTTTAAAACATGGGAAAATCAGACATCTAACACTTTCTGAATGGCAGATGTCTTGGAGAGTGTATTAGGCACTGCGAACCTATGGTTTGGTATTCACACTATTTGGAACTAAATTCACTGGATCTGGGAACATATAAAGGCACTGGTAAAGAGACACTTAAAAGTTTCATAATGAGAATGATTTTTCACAGGACAAGAAAAGCACGCCAGGAGTCATTATGAACCTTTGTGATCTAAGAAAAAATACGTCCTTGAGCGACACTTTTAGTGTCTACTTCTTCTAGCATCTTCTCTGATCTGAATGAGATTGTGCAACTTATAATTTCGATAATTAACTTTTCTCAGAATTGAAAGTTCAACCTGGACATTTAACTTAACGCTTTGCTGAACACACTGGGTAAAATGCCACCTAAGGTTTCGTAGTAAGTATTTTTCGTATTGATGAATACTACAACGTATAAACATACATACTACAACAGATACTACAACGTATCTTATTTTATTGAAACACATTACGATGACCGTCTAGATTAAAAACATATTTTATTAACTCCAACAAAGCTGCAAGTTTTTTTGAAATTATCGGTTGAAAATATAGTAAACTAAAATACTTTAATCTTTTAGCAATGTAATAAATTATTAAAAAGTGAAAAAAAGATTAAAATTATTAAACAAGTGCGTTTTAAATCGTTCAAGTTCATTAAATTACGGGGGCGCAATAAATTTGAAAGATACATTAAGGAGCTTAACCCTTTGCCGAAATGTTATTCGAAGTGAGGGTAAAGCGCAATTAAAGTTATTTAACCAATGGACTTTTAAAGATTCTTTTCGTTGTCCATCAATCTGTCTCTGAAGCATGTTAGTGCCCTGGATTTTATTTTACCACATCATGCTTTAACATATTAGCTAAAAATCTTTATCTATCTGTCTATCTATCTAGCTATCTATATATATATATAGTGATTGTACTTACTTTCTGCTATAAGCTGAAAGAGAGAAATGACAGAAAATTGCTTCTTAATGCCTTGCTCCAGTTGATCACTAATAAATGCTTTTAGTAAGATGTGAATTAATACCTTGATGATGAAATTTATGATTCATATAATTTTAGGTTAGAAAGTTAGTAATGAAACGAATAAAAATTTACTCACAACCTAAAATTTCGCGTTTGCTAGATTCTTTATCGCTATTTTGCTGTTTCAGTTTTTATAAAAAAAATTTTTATTTAAATTTTTTCTTCGCCGAAATTGAACGCTTTCGCAGGAACAAATGAAGTGAAATTCATTAAAGCAGAGCTCTATCTATATAATTTCGTATTTCTCTTTTCCATTTGAAAACTTAAAATGCAAGTTTCAGATACGTAATTATAAATTCGTCAATTATACTGTCATTAAGGAAGGAACAGCGAAATGTTTATATTCTCGATAATCCTCGTTTAATGAGAAAGAAACTAATATTTTGTTTAGCGCAGCTGGTATTTTATTGTTAGCTCCGTTTTCCAATATTTAATGTTCCATTAAAATATCTAATAATTTTATTTTCTTCATAGGATGAGTTGAAATATATCAATAAAGGCACTCGTACTGAGGCTGTATTTCGGTAAAATTAATTATGTTTACGTGGAAGCATCTTCGATATGAGAAATGCGTAACAACAAACAATTAAAATACTTATGCTCATTTTATTTTTATACAATTTACGAACCGTAATTAACTCGCTGGCAGAAAGAGTGCATTTCCAAAGCATCATTTTGTGCAGTAGACTTAAGAAGCGCAGATTAACAGAATGAAATTTTTTTTTATAAAATGTTGCAGTAAAACTGAAATATATTTCTCAGTCAATATAGAGTATCTTATTGCGCTGCATTAATTACAAGACGAAATCATCCCCATAACCGCGAATCAAACATTGCCCTCACTAAACTTTGTGTTTTTTTTTAATTTTAAGAAAATTCTGCATATGCGAATGCAGTTACGGGACAAATGAGCTCTCTTTCTCTTAATTGGGGAGAGAGATAAGCTGCTTAAACTAAGATCGTCGTATTATGGATCATTGTTGAAAGCTGGAACTAATTAAGCTAACAACAAATTTGAAGTCCCATGGATACTTTATTTGGAACTAAAAGTTAAAACTACTTTTTTTCCTTTCCGAATGTTTGCCCCCTCAGGCGCTCACTTTTGTGAGTACGGGTGTGGCAATCCCGAGGTGCCCTAGCCCTTCAGGGGATCATCTTCTTGGTGAGACGGGTGTCACAATCCTGGAGCCCCAGTGATCTATCCTCTTTCCCGTCTCCTCTGCTCTGAGCTGAAGCTTTCTTCCTTTCTTTCTCCCTTGTGGTTCTCCTCTTCGGAGGTTGGGGCTCGTTATGAGAGACTGGAACAGCCCTTGTCTCTGGTTCTTGAGTGACGAGAAAACTGCCCACGTGTTTGCCGTGCGTGGAGACCCGTGTCACTGGAAAAGAGGGTCCTGGTAGTTGAGGGGCGAGGTACTGTCCCCAACACACTGCTTTGGCCTCCGCTTCAGTTAAACGGGAGGCACTTTGTCGTCCTCACAGGTGTCAACCGGCTGGTCACTAGTCCTTAGTGTCAGTGGCTTGGGGACAAGCTCTCGGGAGTACCCGCTTTCGGGAAAGCCGACTGTGGGACTTCAGTCTGCGTATAGGTCCGGCTAGCCCTGGCGTAGAAATCTGCGTCCCCTTGTTGGGCTCCATGGTGGGTGGGGCGGTCGGACCCGAATCTTTTTCCATTTCAATATGAATGCTATGATACCTTCTTGCTCCAACAATGTATCCGATACTCCGACTGTGACCAAAAGACTAAGAAGTGACATAGAAAGCACTGTATCAGATCTATCTTGTCCACGTTTCTTAATTATTACCAGCTCCGAAGAATTGAAAAAAATGTCACCCTTTGTAATAAACAAACATCTTTTGTCTTCTGTAGGAGAACTGAAAAATATTAAGAGACTTCGATCTGGAGACCTTTTGATTGAAACTGCGTCCGGAAAACAATCTGAAAATCTTTTGAAACTAACCAAATTAGGACAAGCAAACATTGAAGTTAAACCACATAATACTCTGAACTCGTCCCGAGGAGTAATCTCTGAAATAGACTTACTATCAGTAACTGAAGAGGAATTCGTTAAAGAGTTGGCAGATCAAAACGTGTGCGGTGCTCGTAGGATCAAAATACGGAAAGACGGTCAACTCATTCCCACTAAACATGTCATACTTACTTTCAAGTCTCCTAACTTGCCGAAAAACATCAAAGCTGGATACCTAAACTGTTCAGTCAGGCCGTATATACCGAATCCAATGCGTTGCTTCCAATGTCAGCGCTTTGGACATGGAAAGACCTCTTGTCGCGGCAGCCTCACGTGTGCTCGATGTTCCATCGTAGGACATGCCAGTGAAGGCTGCTCTGCTGCCCTCTTATGTATAAATTGTAAAGGCGAACACCCAGCCTTTTCAAGATCATGTCCGAAATGGCAGACAGAAAAACAAATTCAAAACATTAAAGTTACACAAAAGATATCATTTGCAGAAGCTAGAAGACTTGTTCTCTCTAACCAGCCAAAACTTAATAAATCTTACGCATCTGCAACTAAATCATTCAGATCAATATCAACGCAAACTACAGTTACCGCACAGAAAAAAGAACTAGCAGTGACAGTAGATCCTAGAAACCAAAAATCAGGGAAAAAACCTGATGCTGAAACTAGTGCACCGGTGACTACATCCAAGGGAAAACAGGATGTCCAACAGAACAAACAAAGAGATGATATCAAGGAGAAAAATAAGCAAAAACCCAGGACCCCCAGTCAAAGTTCTATCGCAAGCATGAGTTCAGGACGCCTAGATGACTCAGATGAAATGGATGTTGAAGAAGGGTTATCCCTCCCGAAACACCTTCTGCCTCGAAAATCAAAAAAACAACACCGCCAAAACAGGCATCCATAATGGGTACATTTATTTCGTGGAATTGCCGGGGTTTCCGTCAAAACCTTGATAATATCAAGGATATAATCAACATCTTCCAACCTGCCTGTTTTGCACTTCAAGAGACCTTGTTAAAACCAAGCAGCCATGCTAAGATACGGAGATACACCACAGTAAGAAGGGACAACCCATCTGGGGATCGTGCCTGTGGTGGTGTGGGCCTTACCATCTCCCACAATCACCCGTACACTGTTCTTCCTTTGACGACCTCCCTTCAAGCTGTGGGGATTCAGATTAATTTACGTTCTTCAATCTCAGTATGCACTATCTATTTACCCCCACATGAGCATGTAGATCAGCGAGATCTAGACAATATAACAGAGCAGCTCCCAGAACCTTTTCTGCTTTTAGGTGACTTCAATGCACATAGTACCTTATGGGGAAGCAGAGACACTAATTCAAGGGGCCGGCAGATCGAACAGCTAATGGAGGATCATTCTATCTGTCTGCTTAATAACGGAGAAAACACCTACTTTCATCAGCCGACTGGAACATTTCATGCAATTGATCTGGTGCTCTGTTCTCCATCTCTACTCCCCCTTTGCTCCTTCAGTGTAGGGGAGAATCTTTACGATAGTGACCATTTCCCAGTGATTGTAAATATCGCAGGAAAGTCTGTGATCTCAAGACAACCCCGCTTACTTTATGATAAAGCTGATTGGGATCTTTTTGTCTCTTGCGCTGTGCTGACAGAAGAAATGGTCAATGATGTGGACATTAATACAGCAGTAAAAATGATCTCCCATACTATTGTACAAGCAGCTGAACTTTGTATTCCAAAGTCCTCGACAAAGTTCCCAAAGTTCCCTAAACCCTGGTGGAACAGTGATTGCCATAAAACTATGAGAGAGCAAAAGAAAGCCTGGCGTATCTTTCGCCGATACCCAACACTGGCAAACCTTCTGGCCTTTAAAAAAGCTAAGGCGAATGCTAGGAAAGTGAGACGGCAAAGTCAGAGAAAATCATGGGCAGCCTACGTGTCTACTATTACCTCCTCAATGTCTAGCAAACAGGTTTGGGAAAGAGTCCGCAAAGCCTCTGGACTTTACAATGATTATCCCCTCTCTGCTCTAGAAAAAGATGGAAAGTTGATAAGCACTAGAGAAGAAATCGCCGATGCTTTAGGTGATACTTTTGCTGCTGTATCTGACAGTAACAATTACTCAAAAGAATTTCTGCCCACAAAGACGCGCTTGGAAAAGACCCAAATCGACTTCTCCCATCCTAATGCACAATCCTATAATAAAGATCTCACCATGTTTGAATTAAGAAGTGTAATATCTCGCACTGATAAGACCTGCCCTGGCCCTGATGGCATAAGTTATTTGATGATAAAGCATCTGTCCTATGAATCTCTACTGGTCCTTCTCGCTCTGTATAATAAGATATGGAAGGAACAACTTTATCCTACCGCCTGGTGCAGGGCCTTTGTAATCCCTATAGCAAAACCCGGCAAAGATCCGAAAAATCCTTTAAATTACCGCCCCATTGCCCTCACTAGCTGCCTTTGTAAAATCATGGAAAAAATGGTAAATCACCGTCTCACCTACTATTTGGAGACTAACCACTGCCTATCGCCCCACCAAAGTGGTTTCCGTAAGGGAAGATCTCCACTGGACAATGTCCTGTTTTTAGAAACTGCAATACGCAATGCATTTGTAAAAAGAAACCATCTGGTTTCAATCTTTTTCGACATGGAGAAGGCATATGACAGAACTTGGCGGCATGGAATTCTTCATGACCTCCACAGCACAGGGTTGAGAGGTAACTTACCTATCTTTATTCAAAACTTTCTGAAACACCGCTCTTTCCAGGTCAAGATTGGCCCGGTGCTTTCTCAAACCTTTATACAACAAGAAGGTGTACCCCAAGGTTCAGTGCTTAGTGTTACTCTTTTCAGCCTAAAAATTAATTCCATTTTAAAAGAACTTCCTCCCACAGTGCGTGGTTCCCTATATGTTGATGACCTGATGATCTACTGTCACGGTCAAGATATGAGATACATTGAGAGACAACTCCAAATTGCTGTTAACAGAATTGTAAAGTGGTCCAACAGCAATGGGTTCAAATTTTCCAACCAGAAGACCGTCTGCGTGCACTTCTGCCGCAAAAGAAATCTACATCCTGATCCAGAGCTGCATCTTGACGGCTCTCCGATCCGCGTTGAGCCAGAAGCAAAATTCTTGGGTGTTATCCTTGACAGAAAGCTCAACTTCCTTCCACATATCTTAAATCTAAAGAAAAAATGTGCTAAAGCTCTCAACATTCTGAAAGTCCTGGCCAATACTTCATGGGGAGCAGAACGTTGTTCTATGCTCCGCATTTATAGAGCTTTAATCCGTTCCAAACTTGACTATGGCTGTGTTATCTATGGATCAGCAAGACCTTCTGCACTACTGAAATTAGATCCAGTCCATCACCAAGCGCTACGGATTTGCTGCGGAGCTTTCAGAACATCTCCAGTACAAAGTTTATACGTCATCTGTTTTGAACCATCTCTGAAATTCAGACGCAAGCAGTTGTCCATAGATCTTCACTATAAAATAATGTCGCATGCCGAACATCCTGCACGATTCATGACATCTGATCAGTACTGGCGTAACTACCATGCACGCCCTTCATGTATCCCTCCTTTTGATCTCCGCATTCACTCACTCATTGAAGAATTCAACCTAAAAGATCTGATTCCCAAAAGTTCTACCTTTTTCGGTATTGCTCCCTGGCAAGAAGTGAATATTCACCTACTCAACATCTTTGGAGAACTTAAGAAGAGCAGTACCAACGACGTCCAATACCAACAAATTTTCCTGGACCATAGAAACAGCTATTCTAACTATAAAGCAATTTTCACTGATGGCTCAAAGAATCACGATCATGTCGGGGCAGCTTTTGTTTGCGATAAAGTAATCAGGAGTAGTAAACTTCATAAGGCTGCATCTGTCTTTACTGCAGAAACATTTGCCATTTTGAACTCCTTAATCTTTATCTCCAAGCAGAACAGCAGAAAATTCATCATCTACTCTGACTCACTGAGCGCCCTTGAATCAATTAATGCAAACACTGACCACCCTATGATCTTGGAAATTTTAAAGACTCACCTCCATTTGAGAAATGCAGGATATTCTGTAATGTACTGCTGGGTGCCTGGACATGCTGGCATCAAAGGTAATGAACTCGCTGATATCGCTGCAAAATCTGCTGATACTCCCTTCGATAATAATGTCCCTTTTACAGACATACAGAAGTACATCAGAACAAAGATCTTGTCCAGGTGGCAAGAACTCTGGGAATGCCAGACTCTGAACAAATTAAGGCAGGTAAAACCCAATCTGGAGTATTGGGAATCAAAAGGGAATCGAAAGGAGGATGTACTGTTGACTCGCCTACGAATTGGACACTGCAGGCTGACTCATCAGTATCTCTTGAAGGGAGATAATGAGCCTATCTGTGGCACCTGCAACGTTCCTACTTCAGTGAATCACATCTTAACCTACTGTCCTGCTTTTAGTCAGAAACGTGAACTACATTTTAACTCAACGAATTTTAACTTAACAGATCTCATTGGAAGAAACCCCCACGTCAACCTCATAAGTTTTTTAAAGGACATCTCCTTTTACCATATGATTTAAAGTTTTTCCTTTTAACGTACTCTACCTGTTGTCCTGCTTTTAGTCAGAAACGTGAATTACATTTTAACTCTACGAATTTTAACTCAACAGATCTCATTGGAAGAAACATCATAAGTTTCATCAACATCATAAGTTTTTAAAGGACATTTTAACTCTACGAATTTTAACTCAACAGATCTCATTCGAAGAAACATCATAAGTTTCATCAACATCATAAGTTTTTAAAGGACATCTCCTTTTACCATATGATTTAAAGTTTTTCCTTTTAACGTACTCTACCTGTTGCCAGAGCTTTTCTCAAAGCCATTTCTGGATGCCTTCATCAGCATTCCAGGTTCATTTCAACAATTCATCCAATACAATGTGTTTGTACTTTTGAACTTTATTCATCATTCGTCTGGCGCATAATAATCTTCAAGGTTTTGTGCCTTTAAAAATACCAACCAACCGAATGTTTGCAGCCTGATTCTCGATGTATCTTAATGTTTCGCCGATAACATTTTCCACGATTTTCAGAAATTTCATGCAAAAAAAATAAAATTTGATTGACGGGAAAAGGTACTTTTACATGTGGAAAGATGAATACACGTTGTGCTAAATCTTTCGCATTTATAAATCGCTGTTTTTCTATTAACTTATTCTTTGATTTCGATAAGACCTTCAGCTACTTGAAAAGGCATACAATTTATTATTTTTGTGATTGCAATAGTAATGTATTCAAGTTGTTTAAATATGAACAGTCTATATTTATTTATAGCAAGTATGGTGCAATAGTAATGTTCCGAAGATTTATTATTATGACAATTACTATTACGCTAAAATAATGAAGATTTGAATTTTCTAAATTCAGTTCATCGAAAACTAGCTGTAGTAAGCCGTCACTAAAAAACTGTGAGATTTTAAATCTAGTTTTGCAAGAAGTATTTATTTATAGCTATACCTGCTAACATGATGTATGCAATAAAATTTAGAGATGTTCTTTCACATTATAATTTTTCTTGACTTTTTTCTTAATAAATTAGTTTTGTAAGATTATACATATTAATATATTGCTGTAGTATCTTCGCATCATTAACAACATCAGTTATATATAGGCAAACATATGGCACAAATAATATAACTGCTAATTTTATTTTTAATTTTAGCTTTTAGAAGTTTATCTACGTTAATAATAGTTGTACGATCTTCGTCACTGAAATTTTAAGGATAGAAATGGGAACGCTACATAGGTGAAAGGAAATGCAGTGACATATATGTAATCTTGAAAGCAGAGAAAGATTTCTTTTTTTTTTAAATAAGATAAGGGTTCTACAAAACAGGCATCTATATATAGAACAACTAGGTCCTAATATTTTAACATTTTAAAGAACATCTAGATCAGCAATTTATTTCTCTTTCTGCAGATACGCCTTCATATGCAAATATATCACTATTTAATTCATGTGCATCTGTTTAATTTAACACCAATATTGCTGATCTACACTCTATTATTAACTGAACAATTTTTCATTCTTGAATCGTATACTTCTTTCGTGTATCTATGAATAATACTGAATTTTTGTTCATGTAATTCTTGATACCTTCTAAAATATATAATGTGTATCATCTATCGGAGACAGTGCTTTTATTGGCTCGAATTGGATACAAGCCATGTATTCTAATTAGATTCATAGTTGCTCAGTAATTAGTGTTTTAGTGCTTCTTTGTTTATGTATGATTTTTATAATCTTCATATGGAATTCCATTTTCAATCACGCATTTCTTAACCTCATTTCGTATTTAGTAATTTCATTTTCAGTTTTATTAGCATACATTATAGATCTTAATCCTATAAACTGAGGGCCCAACAACGGCCGAGCGATTAAGTCGCTGGTAGCTCGACATGTCTATAGATTGCGGGTGAGCGAACTAGCAGCATGGGCATTTTCGCATTTTCGTAGTTTTCCTCTCTATAACGTGGGTACGAACTAGTTTGCTTTCGAAAATCCTCCACGAAGTCTTCGCTACAACTCCGCAAGGTAGTCCTCGATTGCTTTGCCATAATTAAATAAACCACACTTACAAACTAAAGTAATAATTTACCACCGTTTTTATCTTCCTTTTATCCAATTTTTTTAATGTATTTTTGGCAACCGTCGTTTATTCCCCTAACGCATGCGCATGGTTTGCCTGGATTGCCGCGAGCGCAATCCTTTTTTGTCAATCAGTCAAAAATATGTTAACAAATTATGCAGTCATTACATTTATTGTTGCTTTAACGAAAAATACTAGAAAATGATAGAGAAAATTAATACGAGTAGGAGTATTTCTTAGATTTCATGTAATAGCTACTATAAGTTGGAGAATAGTAATCAATTTTGAAGAGAAGGTATCCTAGTTATAATATGTCATTTTTCTCAGATTCTTTTTCCACCTATCTTCATTCTTTAAATTTTATCTGCATGCAATTTGAAATGTCTTATTTCTTTGGCCTCAGATTATTTAATATATTTAAAAGTAAATTGCTCGTATGTTCAAGACACAAGAGAAACACGCTGACGTGGAAAATAAAACCTTGTATTCGGCGCAGATTTTGTAAAATCCCAATCGGTTTCGAAGGCCAAACGGGTCCCCCTTCATTAGGAGCAAAAAAATTCTGCAAAAGCGAGAAAGCGAATGTCAATCATATTTATACCCTACAGGCGACCAGTGGAAGAGCCATCTGTCGGCAGAAATATTAACGAAAAATGAAGGGTTAAGTTAGTAGAATTTTGAAGGTATTAGGCAAGGCTGGATTGGAATTGAAGTCATTGACTAAGCAGGATAAATTTTCGTGAATGTGAAAAGCTTCAAGAAAATAAAATTCTCTAATAGCTTTCTGGATAATTTTAGCAGAATCAAAATTGTGATTGAATTTCCAATTATGATTAGCAAATTAACAAATCTTCAGTGGCTAATTATAGTTGGAAATTCAATCAGAATTTTGAAAATTTTTTGTAATTGACAAATGAAAGGCAGGAAATTCTTTTCAAATGCAAGACACAGTTACATAATTTTTTGAAATAACAAAATATTTATATTTGCAGCTACATTTTTAATACGTTTAAGACAGAAAATAAATACAGAATAACTTTTCTGCAAAGTTTCATCTTCCTAAAGCTTATTTCTGTGTGTAGGAATTGCATTCTGAAAATTCGAATCTTTCAATCTTTAAGAATTATTAAACGGATTATTTATAACTGTTTCAAAATTACTTAATATAATAAATAATTTTGAAACAGTTATAAAGAACGGCCAGTAAAAGATTAAGTAAAATTTAGGTCGAAGGATTTCAAAAACGCTCAAGAATTTTTTAAAAATTTGAAAAAGTTATTTTAGAAATTAAAATAAATTTTCTTTTGTAGCACTTGAACTGAAGATGACTTTTAGTTTAAAAGCATTATTTTAGCCCTATTTAAGAAATATTTAGTGAACCGAATTCATATAAAAGGAGGAAAAATATTTGATTTTTTTTAGAAAAGTTCTAATGGTTATCGGTGAAATTTCAGTTGCTTCACTTAAATATATTTTGCTTTCTTTGAAATTTGAAATTCACGATTTGGGTTTATGATTCAGATATTAATTTACCATACAGAATTATAAAAGAAAGCATAATAATTTTTGAGGATTAATTTCAGTTAGTTAAAAACGTCGTTTTAACATCAAATAATTGCATAAGTATCATATTGGAGTCCATACAGAGGTTCGATATAATATTGAGCTTCGTGTTAATCAAAAATTGAAGAAAATGTTTAAAAGTCTTCTTCTGACGTTATCTTGCTGAAAGATTGCCAAAAAGAGTCCAGAGGCAGGAATATTTAGCTTATTAGTTGGCAGTCTTACTTATTATAATGACTGTCTTCTCTGAATCTACTTGGAATTTTGAACTGGATCGGGACTAATTTCAGTTATTCCGTTTATATCGATTTAACCTTGTAGCCTATATTTTGAGTTGGAATTTTATTTTTTGATAGGAATAATTTTCTTTATTTTCTCAGATTTCATTGTTTAGGTATATATGCCGTTTACATTTTCACATTTTAATTTAATTTCAGTTCTTTTTAATATAATGTTATATTGGTTTGCATTTTACTTTGATTGAGGCAATTCAATCGAAAATATTTTTTTTATTCACTGGTTCGATGTGCATAGATTTAATTTTATTTTCTATTTTTTGTACACACCCTTATTTGTACACACCCTTGTTCATTTTCACAAGTATAATTCTCCTAATATCTATAACGACGGATTATTTTTAAAGTTTTAACATATAGTACATCTAGCATAAAACACTATTTTACATATCACGCCTCAGGAAATTTCAGCTTTTAGTTTTCTTTTGTGCAGTATTCTTAATTACTGCATCATTTCTTTTCTGCATCAAATCTCATACTTATATTCTTCCCTTTGAAGAAAAAAGTGTTCTAGGGGAAAAGAAGATCAAAAACTTAGGTTTGGCAGTCATTATCTTCCGCTGCCTCTTCATTCTGAGTAAATTAAAGTTTATTTTAGGGACTTCATGTTAAGCATGAAGAGGGTGAAGTCCTATCAAAAGTTAATGATTTAATTTGAGGCTCATCACTGAATTCCATTGCAGTTTTAATAAGCTGAGAAAAGCATGTATTTGTTAATTTACTCGAATCCATCGATTAATCTTATTTCTTTTATCGCATTTTTCTCTTCTAAGAGGGTCCGTAAAATTGCACTTTAACTCTCTTGTAGTGTAAGGAATCTTGTTAGATTGTTAATATTCTTAGATGAGGAAAAGGCAACAAAATAATTGTTCCCCTTTATCAATCTTACCCATTTTTCTATGTAAAAAGTAGAAAGAACAATAAAAATTGGATAGCAACGGTGCTCCCTGAAACAGCAAATTATAAAAGGTAATTACTTTTAAAATGAGTCTATCTTCTTCACATTTTATTAATGAGAAAGCTGCAGAAGTAATGCAAAGAAAACGAAATGACTCAATAATAAAATCAAGTAAAGCTTTTTCCATAGAATGTTATACATTGTATATTGCTTTCGTAGGATTTCTTTTTTATATTAATTATAAGAATTATAAATTTCTGTTTTTACATGATTATTTTGATCCATAGGAATACATTTACATTTTCGAAAAGCGCATTTTTATGACTTAGTTTAAATTGATCTGTATAAAACCACATTATGAACTTAAAAAAAAGAAAGAAAGAAACACGTAAATGTTAAATTTAAGTTTGGTATAATTTATTGAAAATAATATTTTACTTACCTTTGTATACATAAGTATACATCTGCTGAAAAATTCCGGTTATCATATTTCAACGAAAATGTCCATTTTGACCGCTGTTGAATGCATTTACTAATGTTTTTGCGTGTCATCTGTATGTAAGGACAGAATAAAGAACGTTTTTCCCAAACGGATTGTAAAATTGATTTAAAGTGGATTCAGAAGAGTTTTTTTTTTTTTGTGATGTCTGTTCGTACGTATAACATGTAGTTGTGCGTATAGTCGTACGTACGTATGTATGTGTGGATGTATCGAGCATAACTCAAAAACGAGTAGCCTCAGAATGCTGAAATACGTTGACGTTGAATGTTGAAATAAGATCGTTGAAAGCAAATGTATAACTATATACCCAACCCCTCACCCGGTTTAAAACTCTTTGCCCGGCCATTTTTTTTCTCTGTACTTGATAGCAGTCACATATTTCCAATCAAGATGTGTTTAAAATGATAAAATTATTTATTTTTTGGCAATGTCAAATTTAAAAAATAATTTATTTTCGACAAATAACGAAATTTAAGATTTAATACGGTCTCTTGTTTCCTAAACTTATGTTTGGGAAAGTTTTATACTCCGTATGAAAAAATAATATTAGACGAAGTTTGAATCTCGTACTTTTTTTACACCAAATCAGTTACTTCAAGCATAACTTCGAAAATTCGTTTAATTTCGCTGCAGGGTGTTTCGTGCAGACTACGGCAGGAGGCTGACGGTTACAGTGTAAAACAATTAGACGTTAAGCAGCAAAGGTTTTCATAAGGATCAATGAATGAAAACGCAATATTCAGTTCGATCTGAAGTAACCCACCTTGAACGTTGTAGAGTCATTAGGATATTTTTGAAGAGATAAAAAATGAGCAGTGCCCCCGTTGGACCTCGAACGGATCTGTCGAATACGCGCCGAGTTTGCTGAACACTACACCACGAATTCATGCTAAGAAGGCGTGAGAAATACCTTATAATGTCATTGATGACGCGTGGAATACAGAGAGCAATGTTGCCGCACAACGGATAAAATTTATTTTGATTTGATCGTGTTAAAGAACTAAGTGCTGAAATAAACTTGAATTGGAAAGACTAAAAATGTTCTTCTTTGGAATTTTGATTTAAAAAAAAATCCAGACAAATTATGTTCAGGAAAACTAAAATGCGGGGATTTATAAATAACTTAATAAGTATAAAAGTTCCTTAATAAGTATTAAAAGTAATTAGTTTATTCAGTTAGATTGATAGTTCTATCTTCGACATACTATTTAAAAAAACGGTAAGACAACCGTAAGCTTTTAAATTTTATCTTTGGAAGACAGTATTTTCATTTTAATTTACAGTTATTTAATTAAATGAAAATTTCATACCAGAAAATATGAAGATTGCTTCACTGATATGTGTTATGTTCTAATTGTTATTTAAAAAGGAAATGAATCAACAAGCTTACCATGTATAAAAAATGGCTGCATTCTGACCTTTTAGTTCAATCTCATATTTGATATTTCAGCATTAGGCAAACAAATTGGAATCAGCATTAATGAATAGTTAAAGCTTTAAAGGCACTAAAAATAGTTTAAAAAATTCTAAAACTAAACTTTGGAAGATTGATTTGAACTAATTTATCTCGGGAATAGGAAATTATACATGAAATATAAGTACACATACAACACACACACGCACAAAAAAAATTGTTTAATTAATTATGGAAAGTATCCCAATAAAATGAGAAAGCCATCAAAAGGCTGAGTAGCAAAGTTAATAAAAATACATTTCTAAGGGATAAGATACGCTTATACTTTTGGACATTTTGTAACAGCAATGTTTTCAAAACTGCATTTCAGTTTATTAAAATTTTCATGATTTCAAAAAATGCTAAACTCTCGAATTAACTGGTTAACAATGAATGGAAGCTAATTTCCCTTAAAAGGTCTCACACTAAGGCATCCTTCATTTAGGCAAATAGTGTTTTGCCATAAGCTGTTAAACAAACTGAAAATGCAAAGCACTGATAAATTTTGATCATAATTTGTTGTGGTATGGTTGGAAATTTTATAAATCATAAAAACTTGCTCCAGCAAACTGGAAAGGCGCACGTGGCTCGCTTCATAATAGACAGTAGTTTTATTTATGACGAATATAATTAAAATTTAAAGAAAATATCTTCGAGCTACGACTCTTGGTTTTATGTATCAGTAATGCCATTTTTTGACAACATTATTGTGGGTATAATAATTTCAAAATGCATATACCGCGTTAAATACAGTCAAAGTAATAAACGAAAGACAAAATATTTCGTTTCTGAAGGCTTTGGAGGAATTGTTTTTAGACTTGACATTAATTACCGAAACAGCATAAACGACATATATGTTGGGAAAACACTCTACCAGTATATCTTATTGAAGATATATATATATTGTAATATCAGGCGGCAGTGGGCAAAGCAAAGTGTATCTGATAATGGAATTTTTTGTACGTTATGAATCAATCAAATGATTTAGAATTAGGTTTGTTAACCCTCTGTATTTTAGTCACCATCTAGTTCTATGTGAAAAAACAAACGATAGACTTTTATGCAAACCCGTGCTAAGCTGATAGCTTTTAAAGATATTTTCAGTAAATAATTTGAAATTTCTCTTCACCGTACGCAGTCGATGTCCTCTTTTTTATTCTTTCTCTAGAACTGTGTATAGATTGAGAGTAGGAAAACATTTTGCTGTTCTAATTTTCAGAACACAACAAAGTTCTTACTCTATTTTTATTATTATAAAGGTTATAACGCCAATTTTTGAATTATATTTACTCTCTTTAAAATCATTTGTCAATTATGCTGTTATAAACAGATAAAACTGAGAATTCATAAAAAAGATTTTCTAACCGAATAAAATATTTTCAGTGCAGATTAGAAAAGTTTAAAAATTGTACAGAGCAAAAACGTACTTCTCTCAATACAGAACAACAACAACAAGAATGATTTCTTTATAAACAGCGGCATTAATTAGGAAACTATGAATCCTTATCAGTTTATTTATATTGTTTCTTTTAGAGTGGCAAAATTTTATTTTGCTTTTAAAATTTATCTAGTTGGGGCAATATACAATTATTTAACGATTAACGATGCTGTTCGTTGTTACAGAAAAATGACTGAAGTGAAATGACTGAGACAAATGACTGAAAAGCCAAAGAAACATCTGAAGACATCTCTGCTAAAAATGCCTCATAGAAACCAGTAAAATATTTTATGGGTACCCATAAAATTCTATGGGTTTCTGTTGACTTTTACTGGTTTCTGTTGGTCTCTGTGGGTTTTTCTTACTAGTTTCAAAATGCCCCATAGAAACCAGTAAAACTTTCTGTTAGTTTCTACTGACTTTTACTGGTTTCTATTGATCTCTGTGGGTTTTTCTTACTGGTATCATCTCACACCATACAACCAACATCAATGCCAGAACTTTCTACTGGTTTGTATTGGTTTATAATGACTTTTATTGGTTTTCTTACTGGTATCAATATAATAGAAATAGATGCCAAATAAATCTTCTGTTGGTTTATATGGGTTTATTCTAATTTTCTAACTGACGTCAATAGACTTCTTTCTAAACAATGAAATTAATACTGGTGTCAGTAAACCAAAATTCATTGGTGTTCTTGTTGTCTACTGATTATTTTAAATTATTTATTTATTTACTTTTATTTCGTTTATTTGGACACTGTTGAAAATAAGGTTATTTCTATTTTGTAACCAACAGAAAGCTTTGAAATTAAAAAAAAACATACAGTGAACCCTCACGTCTCCAACTCTTCTCTAAGACGATCAGTATTTCTAAAATGAAAATATGATCTCTTTAAGACCATCAGAGTAACCTGGAAACGCAGGTGGTCGTTTTAGAGAGGGTTTTTACTACATATGCTCATTTATTTGATTTCTTAAAAGCTCTTGTCGGAAACATTAACAGTAATCATTTACACCACACACAGCGATGTCTCTCTAAGGCGACCAGCCACATATAAAATGCATCTTTGCAAGTGGTCGCCTTAGGTGATGCTCATTACCAATATATGCTTATGTTCTCAGAAATATGTTTATCTTTAAGAGATGGCCGTCTTAAGGAGGTTGCCTCTACGAAATGAATCTCTCTAAGGCGACCTGCTACACTTCCGGAATTTTCTTTGCGGGTGGTCGTCTTGCAGAGGGAATGTTTCAATACCAAAATATACTTAAGTTTTCAGAAATACTGGTCTCGTTCAGAGGCGGTCACCTTAGGGAAGTGATTTCGCCACTAGTTGGTTCTCTGAATACACACACATACACACTTATATATGCATATATCAACATTTCTGATATTACAAATAAACACCGGTATCAACCATCATCACTTTAAGGCGACCGCGTTCAAACTATTTTTCTCCGTGTCAACGCTGACGTGAGAAAAAATTTCCCTCCCTCACCTGCTCTCGGAAAAACAATATGGCGCCGTTCGTGGTAATGTTGTTATGGGATGTGTGTGATGTCGTCTTGGTGGATAGTAGGCTGTAGTAATGCAATAAATAATTTAAAATTTTTACTATGGGTACTGTTTAGATGTTTATAATGAAAAATAAAAAAAATCTGCAGTTAATGCAGTAGAGGAAAAATAAAATACCAACATTGTCTGTGACTATGAAATAATATGAAAGGAAATAACAGTAAAGCCATGCACGTGTATCTAATGCATTCAGCGAACATTTTTTTGACAGATAATTAGTTCTGAAATGGATTTTCTGTGCGTGAAATTGATTTTGTATCTTTACTTTTATCCTAAAAAGCAAAGCTTAAAGACTGAAAAGTCATAATTTCAGACTTCATAATTTGGCTTAGTGTGTTTACATCAGATGCACACTGCATTCTACAAATACTGTATTTTTGAAAATTTGTTTTTTTGATTATAATTTATTAGAAATACTTTTTAAAGCTTGTTCATGTAGATCTTTATCATTTGAATATTATATGCTAATAAATTTGAGCATACCTTACTTAAAAGAGATCTTGCATGATTCAATTTTCAATTTTTCGATTAATGTGATGTAGGTGAGCAGAAGGAATATTTTTTTATGTCTTAAAAAATGTACTCATTATATTTCGCAAACAAAAAAGGTAAGTTTTTTTTAAATGAAGTAAACATTGAAATATTTAATGTGTGTATTAATGAATGAGGTAGGCAAGACTTACAAGCCAAGTAATTTTTTTTGCATTACTAAAATTGTGTGAAAATTTAGATGATTATAGTAGCTTACATTTTTTTTTCTTTTTGGTCTATATTTCTGTATAAATATGAGACTAGAACCACATTGTTACATTAAATATTTTGTGCTATTTTCTTAAAACACATATAATCAAACATTTTTATGCATATTTTAATTTTCATCATTATTAATTTCATGATGAAAATTTCAAATTTTTTTTTCATAAAGTACTTTTGAAATAGAGTTGTGAATAATTAATAGAGTTTATGTAATATTAAATGTGCTAGTCTTAAGAATATAAAATATGAATTATTTATTGGAAAAAAATTACATTAAGTGAAACCTCATATAGTGGTTATTTTCTTAGATGACCACCTCTGACAGTGACACATTTGTCAGGAACATAATTAAATAACAGTACTTAAAATTACTGATAGTTTTGTAAGTCTACAAGAAACTGGCATTATCTAGAATTGTGGAGTTAATCGTTTTAGGGAAGTTTCACTGTATAATCAGTTGATTTAGGTATTGTAATTTTTATGTGGATATGAATTTTGCATAAGTTATTGAAAGGTTTTACAAGACAGTTAAAACCAAAACTTTTCATATATCTGCTATATCTGTTTAATTGCGATGACAGTAATTTTAACTCTGTGTATAAGGCTGTGTAGAAGATTTATTTATATTGCTAAATACTGCACTGTATGAATTTCATTTGGCAGTCTAAATACAGGAAATGCTCGGTACGAAGTTGTATTTTTATAGTATATAATCTACGGTCAATAGCAATAGCTATTTTTTAGTACTTTAAATTTTACTATTTAGAAATTTTACAGTTCAAAATAATATTTCTATACAGATTTTAAAGTATTTTTTTGCAATAGAAATGTAAATGCCTTGTACCGAAAACATTGACTTAAATTTATTCCAATAATGCATCTCTTTAATTAAATTTATAATCCTTGGAGATGATATATGAAACAATTTTTGTAATAATAAATTATTTTATAGATATATAAACAGTATGAAAATTACTTACTAAGAACTTACTTGAGAACTACATATTGTATAAATACTTATTATGTTATACATTTTATTTATATAAAGTCTGTGGAAGATTATACAACACTAAAAGTGAGATACAGAGTAAGATATACGCTATGACATATTTCCTCAATTCCCAAGCTGTGGGTTGAGAATCGGTATTTGTTAGGTCTGGTAAATTTTTGAAAATTTGTTTTGTTTACAATATAATTTACTGCATTTATTGTATTATTAAGTTTATTATATTCTTATATTGAGGTTTCATTTATATTCTGACAGATACAGGTAACGTTCAAAGTACTGTAAAAAGATGTTTGACACAGTATATGTATATTATTATTTCTTCACTATATTACATTCTAGGATTCAAATTCCATGCAAAACAGCTATGTGTATCTGTGCCATAATAAGCTACAGGTTGTTGCTATCAGTGGTAAGTGAGTTTTGAGGAGATAGCAAGTATGCTAAATTTAAACTCTTTGTGAAATTTCTAATAATAAAGTCCCTCATTCCTTTTGCTTGCTTTGTCTAGTTTTGTTTAAATTTGGTTTAGTGCATTGTAGGTTACTTAACATTTAAGCAGATGCTAGAGGAAAGAGAAATGTATTGCCAAAGTACTACCATCCTTTGGCAATACATTTCTCGTTAGGTGTCAAATTGGGACAAGCTGATGTGATTAAGTTCCATTGTTTAATTTCCCAATTAAAGAACTGAAATACACTGTAATGCATATATATGCAATGAGATACACTATTATGTGTATACATTTATAATCAAAGTCATGATTCGCAACCATCAAATATATATACATATATCATTCGATGGTTGTGAATCATGACTTTGATTATTATCTTTCTATTAGTTTCAAAATTATATAAAGGAAGTTTAAAATTTTGTAAAGAGAATTTATATAAATATTTTGTTATATGTTTATAGGTACTGATATACATAGAGAAGGACAGGGGCTTGTAGGCTTCTAGATAATTATAAAATTTTTTTAAGTTTCTTCGTATTGAATTTTATTTAAAATTACTCTGTGTGTCTCCCTCCTATTTAGGTCTGTATATTTTATCACTGCTAATTGTGTATTGCTGGTTTATGCTTATAATTATTAGTTTTTATGGAAATTTGATCTACAGTTCTATTTTTGTATATTGTTTTTATAGGGATTCTGCATATGAATACCCTTTCTAGGTATGGATACTGCACTATGGTATAATTCTATTGGTTTTGCTTTTGGGTTTTCGTCTACTGTTTTGTGCAGTGATTTTCCCAATGGGTACCTGTATTAGTCTGTAGATTTTTGTGTACTGGCTTTTATAGAGATTTGGCCTATGGATATCCGCATAGGTTTGAGTTTTTGTGTACTGGTTTTTATCTAGAAAAGACCTACGGAATATCCATTTTTGAATGGAGATTTGGCCTGTGGATACGCATAAAATTCTGGTTTCTGGATATAGCTTTTTACAGGGATTTTGTTTATAGTGCACATATGTTCTACAGGGTTTCTTTTTATGGTGCTTTGACCTACTGGTACCTGTACACTTGTATGGGTTTTTACGGGGATTTGGCCTACGGGTACCCGTACAGCTATACGGGTTTGTACGGGGATTTGGACTACGGATACCCGTACAGCTGTACGGGTTTCTTTCTACGGGTTTGTACGGGGATTTGGCCTACGGGTACTCGTACAGCTGCACGGATTTCTTTCTATGGGTTTTTACGGGGATTTGGCCTACGGGTACCCTCACAACTGTACGGGTACACGTAGGCCAATTCCCCGTAAAAAATTTTATGGGTTTCTACGGGGCATTTTTAGCAGGGATCGACACTGAAATTTTTTAAAATCTGAATTACGATAAATATGAATTTTTTAAAATTGTTCATAATAAAGACATCTGAATTTATAAACTGCGTTTTATTTGTTGAAAAATTGGACGAAAAAAAGTTTTGGTGTGCGTGGGGGGGACTTATTAGCAATTTTTTTTGTATGCATTTAGTTTTTCAGTTAGTCCGATTTCAAAGAGTGGGGGATAATGGCGGAACCGGTTAGCCAGGCTGTGCAAGGTATTGCTGTATCTTAGTTTTAAGTGAATCTGCGTGAAAGACTTTAGACCTGAAATCTACCTGAAATGTATTTCAGTTTAAGTTTAAATTAGAGTTTATTGTTAATCAATCTCAAATCCATGCGATTTCATTTTACAAGTGTTGGCTAATTTCGTGCTTGGAAGTCTACAGCAAAGCTACTCGTATCTTTTATTTTAATTTTAAATTAGAATTAATTTTAAACATCATCAAATTTATATAAGTTGTATTTCACCGTTGTTCGTTTGTTTCATCAAAGAAAGAAGGGCATTTCATTAATACTCCAAATATCGCAAGCTATCGCCAAATGTGCAACCAAACCAAGGAAATCGAGTATTAGGGTATCTTAAGAGGGGGTTCCTTGAGCTATTTAAGTGTGTGGGGGTTAGCATTTTTGGCTAAAAATCCACTATTTTCCTTTTCGACTATATTTCTACGACTAAAAGTGGACATCACCAATGGTTCACCCAATCACGTCGTTCAAATCTGCAAATTAAAACATTTAAGAACTAATGAAAAACTGGCTTGCTCTTCTGCCAACATTTGGTCACTTAGCTGTCCTTTTTACATTATATAACCAAAGTGACGTAAAATAAGAAACCTTAGATGCAAGTGTGAAGAAATGGTTTACGTCTTGCCCCAAATTACCTGTGTTGTTTCGTAAAAAATGAAATGTGTTCCCCCGGCCATAATTGCTCCATGTCATCATCTCAGTTGTCTGTATGTAAATGGTTATGCGCTCACCCACCCACCCACTCATAGACATATAGCACACTTAGTTGCTGCGATGTTACAGTGACATCCCTATGTTACATTTTTGTCACATTACATTTGTGACTAAGATACAACGTTACAGAGATGTCACATTGTGATGTGGATGTGCATGTAACAGGATGTCACATACGCGTCACAGAAAAAACTAATGTGACCACTGGAGATCTCTCTGTCTTCCCCCATCCTGACATTTCTTGACTTTGCTCACAAGATTTTTCTTTAATGGGAGGTATTCTTATTCACTGACCTTGTCCTCCCGATTCATTGTTAAATGTTTCAGTGGACCTTTCTGAATAAGTTATTTTTTGTACAAATAACTGGTAATTTTTGTTATTTCTTTTTTATTAAAAAAATTGACAATTTATAGCGTGTTTTTATTGATGTGATCCTTAGACATATTCTGTGGTGAATTAATACACATTGTACTGTATCTAGTGTTATCAGGAGAGACAGACCAAAGAGTTTAGCATAGCGGGTTGTTTTTTATTTTTTTTTATTTGTCTTGATTTAGGCTCAAATGTTTTTTGTTTTGTTCCTTCTGTTAGCTGATTTCTCGTCACTGCTAAATTTTCAGGTAAGCACTGTTTAGTGTATATTAATGTGAATGATATGAATATAATTAATATGTCATAATAAAAGGGTAATTTAAAAGTGATGAACAAAAACAATAATGAGTTGAAATTCAATTCCCTTTTATTTGTATTACCAAGAATGCGGAAGCAAGGACTTCAGCAAACATTTACCTTCATTTTTGCCTCACCGCAAAAAAAATTCAATTTAGGAAATCAATTTTATTTAGCAGATATTATTCAATTTCTGGTACTTTTAATATTAAAAGATAATGTGGAAAATCAATTGATTTTATGCATTTTATTGCAGTACTTTGCATAGTGCTCTGCTATTTTTCAAAATTAATTTCTCAAATTAATTAATTGTTTCGATGCATAGTACTTTGCATCACATTGTAAATGATACCATATTTCCGTAACATTACAAAAGATTCCCTATTTCCATAACATTACAAATGATGCTATTCTTCCGTAACCAGATTCTAACTACATATAATAAAATTTTTAATTTTTACTGCCTTGTACGACGTATTGTAATCACGAAAAATTCCGGGTATCATATTTCAAGGAAAATATCCATTTTAACCGCTATCGAATGCAATTTAAAGATATTTTCTGCGTGACATCTATACGGAAGAACAGAATAAATAATAAAGAAGGTAAAGGAGTCTTTTTCCCGAAACGAATTATGAAACTGATTTAAAATGGATTCAGAAGAGAGTTTTTCGTGGGACGTGCGTTTTTATCTAGAATAGACCTACGGAATATCCATTTTTGAATGGAGATTTGGCCTGTGGATACGCATAAAATTCTGGTTTCTGGATATAGCTTTTTACAGGGATTTTGTTTATAGTGCACATATGTTCTACAGGTTTCTTTTTATGGTGCTTTGACATACTGGTACCTGTACAGTTGTATGGGTTTTTACGGGGATTTGGCCTACGGGTACCCGTACAGCAATACGGGTTTCTTTCTACGGGTTTGTACGGGGATTTGGCCTACGGGTACCCGCAGAACTGTACGGGTACTCGTAGGCCAATTCCCCGTAAAAAATTTTATGGGTTTTTACGGGGCATTTTTAGCAGGGATCGACACTGAAATTTTTTAAAATCTGAATTACGATAAATATGAATTTTTTAAATTGTTCATAATAAATATATCTGAATTTATAAACTGCGTTTTATTTGTTGAAAAATTGGACGAAAAAAAGTTTTGGTGTGCGTGGGGGGGACTTATTAGCAATTTTTTTTGTATGCATTTAGTTTTTCAGTTAGTCCGATTTCAAAGAGTGGGGGATAATGGCGGAACCGGTTAGCCAGGCTGTGCAAGGTATTGCTGTATCTTAGTTTTAAGTGAATCTGCGTGAAAGACTTTAGACCTGAAATCTACCTGAAATGTATTTCAGTTTAAGTTTAAATTAGAGTTTATTGTTAATCAATCTCAAATCCATGCGATTTCATTTTACAAGTGTTGGCTAATTTCGTGCTTGGAAGTCTACAGCAAAGCTACTCGTATCTTTTATTTTAATTTTAAATTAGAATTAATTTTAAACATCATCAAATTTATATAAGTTGTATTTCACCGTTGTTCGTTTGTTTCATCAAAGAAAGAAGGGCATTTCATTAATACTCCAAATATCGCAAGCTATCGCCAAATGTGCAACCAAACCAAGGAAATCGAGTATTAGGGTATCTTAAGAGGGGGTTGCTTGAGCTATTTAAGTGTGTGGGGGTTAGCATTTTTGGCTAAAAATCCACTATTTTCCTTTTCGACTATATTTCTACGACTAAAAGTGGACATCACCAATGGTTCACCCAATCACGTCGTTCAAATCTGCAAATTAAAACATTTAAGAACTAATGAAAAACTGGCTTGCTCTTCTGCCAACATTTGGTCACTTAGCTGTCTTTTTTACATTATATAACCAAAGTGACGTAAAATAAGAAACCTTAGATGCAGGTGTGAAGAAATGGTTTACGTCTTGCCCCAAATTACCTGTGTTGTTTCGTAAAAAATGAAATGTGTTCCCCCGGCCATAATTGCTCCATGTCATCATCTCAGTTGTCTGTATGTAAATGGTTATGCGCTCACCCACCCACCCACTCATAGACATATAGCACACTTAGTTGCTGCGATGTTACAGTGACATCCCTATGTTACATTTTTGTCACATTACATTTGTGACTAAGATACAACGTTACAGAGATGTCACATTGTGATGTGGATGTGCATGTAACAGGATGTCACATACGCGTCACAGAAAAAACTAATGTGACCACTGGAGATCTCTCTGTCTTCCCCCATCCTGACATTTCTTGACTTTGCTCACAAGATTTTTCTTTAATGGGAGGTATTCTTATTCACTGACCTTGTCCTCCCGATTCATTGTTAAATGTTTCAGTGGACCTTTCTGAATAAGTTATTTTTTGTACAAATAACTGGTAATTTTTGTTATTTCTTTTTTATTAAAAAAATTGACAATTTATAGCGTGTTTTTATTGATGTGATCCTTAGACATATTCTGTGGTGAATTAATACACATTGTACTGTATCTAGTGTTATCAGGAGAGACAGACCAAAGAGTTTAGCATAGCGGGTTGTTTTTTATTTTTTTTTTATTTGTCTTGATTTAGGCTCAAATGTTTTTTGTTTTGTTCCTTCTGTTAGCTGATTTCTCGTCGCTGATAAATTTTCAGGTAAGCACTGTTTAGTGTATATTAATGTGAATGATATGAATATAATTAATATGTCATAATAAAAGCGTAATTTAAAAGTGATGAACAAAAACAAAAATGAGTTGAAATTCAATTCACTTTTATTTGTATTACCAAGAATGCGGAGGCAAGGACTTCAGCAAACATTTACCCTCATTTTTGCCTCACCGCAAAAAAAATTCAATTTAGGGAATCAGTTTTATTTAGCAGATATTATTCAATTTCTGGTACTTTTAATATTAAAAGATAATGTGGAAAATCAATTGATTTTATGCATTTTATTGCAGTACTTTGCATAGTGCTCTGCTATTGTTCAAAATTAATTTCTCAAATTAATTAATTGTTTCTATGCAGCATATACATCTCAGAATGCATTAAATGCATTTGCACTTTTCTCATCACTTGCCCAATTGTTTCCATGCATAGTACTTTGCATCACATTGTAAATGATACCATATTTCCGTAACATTACAAAAGATTCCCTATTTCCATAACATTACAAATGATGCTATTCTTCCGTAACCAGATTCTAACTACATATAATAAAATTTTTAATTTTTACTGCTTTGTACGACGTATTGTAATCACGAAAAATTCCGGGTATCCTATTTCAAGGAAAATATCCATTTTAACCGCTATCGAATGCAATTTAAAGATGTTTTCTGCGTGACATCTATACGGAAGAACAGAATAAATAATAAAGAAGGTAAAGGACTCTTTTTCCCGAAACGAATTATGAAACTGATTTAAAATGGATTCAGAAGAGAGTTTTTCGTTAAACGGGCGTACAGACGCAAATAAATACTATATATATGCATAATGTAGTAGACATTATGCATATATATCGTATAACTCAAAAACGAGTAGCCTCAGAACGTTGAAATTGTGTATATAGGACTGCTATAATAATATTTATTTGTGAACCTCACTTTTTGGTTTCAATCAGGCGCACCAAAAATATATAAATGTGGAGTAATACCTTTTTTAAAAAGACATCTAAGAAACTTCTTGAAAGGACAGCACATTTAATTACATTTAAAGTATTTACATTTCTTACAAATAAGTTTATGTAAATTTAGTTCGCTTCTATGATACACTTTTGTTTACGTCTTTAAATCTAGCGTCGTTATTCATTCAATACGTCTCGAGGCCAACTGCCACATTAAATGGAATTCCGTTCCCTCATCCAAGTCAGCGCCATCTGTCGTTCAACATAGGCACCACATACTTTCGGCCATCATGGATTCGTCTGGTCCTCCAGACGACACTGCAAATATAAAAAAAATACAAAAGCAAAACAGAATAGACAATAGCACGTCTAAAATTATAGGTTAGACTATTTAGAGTCCTTGATCGTCTTTCAGCTTCAAGAATGACAAAATGAGTAGAGTCGTCTTCAAACTTAATTTGCCATAGAAACAGTAGTTAACGTCTTTAACCGCAGTTTCTTCGTCTTTATGCACCTTTTCATGCGTCTTTAGGCGTCTTTCAATTCGTCTTTAAGCCTCTTTCCTTTCGTCATTAAGAGTCTCTATTTTCGTCTTAAACGTCATGATATATTTTTTAAGTTTTCGTCTTCTTACAGAAAATATGTGCAATATATTTCTTTTTCTTCTTTAATTTACTTCAGTCTTCTTTTCTCGTATTCTTCTTAACAGTTACTCCATGGTTTTAGAAATTCAGAGCAAGTTGTCGTATAATTAGGACCTTCATGACTTCCTTCTTTAACTACATCGTATGTATTGCCACCTTTAACTTTAGTTATTTTGTATGGTCCAAGATACTTTGGTTTTAATTTCAAATGCGGTCCAAACTGAGTTCTTTTTATAGCGACCAAATCTTCGACTTTGTAATCTCTTGGTTCTCTTCTTCTTAAATTATATGTTTTCCTGTTCTCTTCTTGAATTTTAAATATCTGTTGCTTCGCATGCTTCCTAAGTTCATTTCTTTTAGCTTCAAAATTCGCTTGAAATTCAGCTTCGATCATTTCAATCAACTTATCAGTACCTTTAGCATTCATCTTTGTACCAAAGAGCAGTTCAAAGGGTGTGGTATCTATACTTCGCTGGTATGTCGAGTTAATAGCCTGCTGCAGCTCATTTGTATGTTTGTACCA
This sequence comes from Stegodyphus mimosarum, assembly GCA_000611955.2. Lineage (NCBI taxonomy): Eukaryota > Metazoa > Arthropoda > Arachnida > Araneae > Eresidae > Stegodyphus > Stegodyphus mimosarum. The sequence goes on from KK115409.1 coordinate 74,944, forward strand.
CTGAGTCGGATTTTCTAAAGACAATTTTGAAAGAATTGATATGATAGTCTGATTGATACGTTCAACTTGACCGTTAGCTCTAGGCAGGCCGGTAGTAATCAAATGATGTTTAATGTTCTCTTTAGAACAATAATCGGCGAATTCGCTGGAGGTGAAAGCTGTACCTCTATCCGAGATTATTTGAGAAGGACTGCCAAATACAGCCTTTTGTATCTCCAACTTCGCTATAACTTCAGCAGATGTTGTGGACTTCGTAGGATAAATCCATACAAATTTAGTAAATGCATCAATAACTACTAAGATGTACTTATAATTCTTATGTGTACCCTCCAAAGGACCAAGGTGATCTAAATGATACGTTTTTAACGGCACATCTTCTTTATGTATTGGGTGTAAGAAACCTTCTTTCTTTCCTTTCTTATGATTCACAAGAATACAATGAACGCAGTTTGCTATGATATTTTCTACTTTCTGTCTGAGTTTAGGGATAAAATAATACTCTTGGATGCTTTTCTCAGTATATTTGACTCCTGAATGTGCTTTCTCATGGAAACTTCGTATAATTTCTGTTTCCATAATTTCAGGCACAACCATTAATTCTTTACCATCAACAAATTTAAACAAAATTCCATTTCTGTCACAATAGTCTTCATAACTAGAACTTTTAAGTAATTCTTTTATCATTTTTATTTCATTATCCTTATCTTGGGCTAATTTCAACTTTGGTAAAATATCAACTGAAACACAAAAAATACTAATGGGAGATCTACTTAGGGCGTCGACATGAGCCATCCTGGTACCGGAACGATGCTCAATCACATAATTAAATTCTTGTAGGAATAAAGCCCAACGAGCAACACGAGTTGATAAGTCCCGTTTTGACATGGTCTTTTCAAATGCGGCACAGTCAGTCACAATTTTAAAAGGAATTCCCAGTAAGTACACGCGGAATTTCTTTAGTGCTTCTATGATTGCTAGAGTTTCGAGTTCATAACTAGAATACTTCTTCTCAGCGTCAGTGGTCTTCTTACTCATGAAGTAGGTAGGGTGGAAACTATTATCATATGGAGACCTCTGCAATAAAATTGCTCCATATCCCTCTAAGCTAGCGTCAGTATGCAATTCAGTCTCATAACTGGGATTATAGATTCCTAAGACAGGCTTTTCAGCTAATAATGTCTTTAATCGATTGAAAGAATTTCTTTCTTCTTCTTCAAATTTAAACTTACGATCTTTTTTCAAGAGATCACTCAAAGGTTTAGCAATAATGGAATATTTTGGAATAAACTTCCTGAAATATCCGGTGAGGCCAACAAAACTATGAATTTGTTTCAAAGTAGTCGGTTCTGGAAAATTTAGGACTGCTTTCGTTTTTAAAGTAGATGGAAAAATTTTACCTTCTTTGATAACATGACCCAGGAATTCTATCCTCTTCTTCAAAAAATGAGATTTCTTAAAATTAATCTCGAGTCCGTACTCACTAGCAAGCTTTAAGACCCGTTCAAGTCGTTCGATTCCTTCTTCAAGGGAGGAAGACAAGATTATTACGTCATCCATGTAGGGCAAAACAATACCATCATTAATTAAAGGTCGAAAAATAGTGTTAATGTACCTCTGAAAAACAGCCGGAGAATTGCATAATCCAAAAGGAACCTTAAGAAATTGATATTGCCCTTCGTGTGTTACAAATGAAGTATATTTCCTACTATCCCTATTTACGTCAACATGGAAAAACCCATTTTTAAGATCAATTGTACTAAAGACATGTGATCCTTGTAACTGATCTAGAATGTCCTCAATTAATGGAAGTGGAAATCTGTCCTTTACAACTATTTTATTCAATCTCCTATAATCTATGCATACACGAGGTGTTCCATTTTTCTTCTTAACGATTACAACGGGGCTACAATATTCTGAAGAACTAGGTTCTACTATTCCTTGTGCTAACCATTCAGCTACTTGAGCTTCGACAATTCTTTTTTTCTGAAAATGGCAACCTGCGAGGCTGATGAAATATGGGTTCATTATTTTTTACCAGAATATTCATCTCTATATTCGTTGTTTTAGTTTTACGCGGTACATAACTCGAAACCAATTGTTGCACCTTATCTCTGAAAATATTTGGAACATCAGGTTCAATATTTACTTCAGTTTCATCGTAAGATAAATCAATTGGAAGAACAGACAAAGTGTTTATTTCTTTTGTGCACAGTGATTTATTTTTAATCGTAACTCCATTTTCATTTATTAGGGTTTCGCCCTGCATTAACACATTGAGTCCTATAATAACGTCACAAGACATAGCATCATTGTTTACTACACAAATGTCAGCACTACACTTAAAATCATCAATCTGAATACTTTCTTTAAAACAGCCTAATGGTTCTACTCGGCATTTCCCAAATCCCATCAAAGTAGAATTCGAAGGACTTAATTCTTTAACATTTAATTTATCAAAAACAGATTTTCTAAGCAATGTTGCCTGACTTCCAGTATCTATTAAAGATTTTACCTTTAAATTACCGATCATTACCAATTTGTTCAATTTTGATTCAACATTAACATTCACACTAGCTACTTCTTGTTTAGAATTTGTTTTAGAGCATTCTGAAGCTTTATGACCGAAAGCTTTGCATTTAAAACATTTAATTCCCTTATCTTTATGAATACAATTTTTAGAGATATGATTTTTTAAACCACAATTAAAACAAAATTTATTGTTACGACTTTCGAAACTATTATATTTAATATCAGATTTACCATCATTCTTTACTTTACTTTTACTCACATTTTCGTTTTTTAAATTAGCTCTATCATTAAAATCATGTTTCGTTTTCGTTCTATCGAAAGCACCTTCACTTTTTGCAAAATCGTCTTTCATTACTTCGTACACTTTCAGTTTTTCTTTAAATTCGAGTAAGTTTTTACATCCATATAGTACCATTTTGTTTTCGTGTCTGTCATTTATTCCTTTTATAACATAATGCATTAAGGCAGCGTCATCTATTTTCCCAAAATTACATAATTCTTTCATCTTTAAGAAATATTCTTGAGCCGATTCGCCATTTTTCATTTTCGCTTGATTTAACAATTCATGTAAATTAGCAGAATTTATTTCAAAAGAGAGTTCGTCAATCAAAGCTTTTCTCAATTTTGACCATGAATTAATTTCCGGTTCTGTTCGAATAAATAATGCAGCTTTCCCGCCAAGCGATCGTTTGGCAAAAATAAATTTGTGCAAATCAGACAAATTAAATAGTTTAGAAGTATTTTCAAAATGCTCGATCCAACGAAAAACATTTTCATGCGATTCTGCACTAAACTTCGTAATTGTGCTTTCGATATCAGAATAATTAATATTAACATTCTGAATTATAGAATTTCCATTAATAACATTTTTACAAGCATAATCACACTGTATAGAAGAATTTTTCTTATCGAAAATATTGCGCTGCATTGAAAAATCGTTTGGTATTCTTTCTACTTCTGTTTCCGATTCATCCGAGCTAGACGTAACGGCGCCATTTATATTTTCAGCTAATGTTTCAATATTGCATAATAAAGATAGAATTCTTTTTGCTAGCTCTGATTTATCGCCTTCGAATGAAATGCTTAGGATATTAGAAATTGTAACTAGCTCATTAAATGAAAAACTTTCTTCTACATGTTTTAATTTCTTTTGAAATTCGTCACTATCTAAAGCAAAATCAAATCCAGAAAAGTTCCTAATTCTCTTTCGGTTTGACCGATCTCCATCAGAATCAAAAATAAATCTATGTAAAGTTCTAATCTTATCTGCTTTACAATTCTTCGATGCAACGTAGATTTTTTTAATGTCACTTAAAATCATTTTAAAATAAGAAAACAAAATTACATACCTTCAAGCTTCGAATAGTCATTCAATTGGTAATCCAGCTAGTTAATTATGGCGTTCTATATCAGCATCAATGTAGATTTTCAATAATTGCTTGAAGCATTCCTTAATCCAACTTCTGATAAAGTGTGGAGTAATACCTTTTTTAAAAAGACATCTAAGAAACTTCTTGAAAGGACAGCACATTTAATTACATTTAAAGTATTTACATTTCTTACAAATAAGTTTATGTAAATTTAGTTCGCTTCTATGATACACTTTTGTTTACGTCTTTAAATCTAGCGTCGTTATTCATTCAATACGTCTCGAGGCCAACTGCCACATTAGATGGAATTCCGTTCCCTCAGACAAGTCAGCGCCATCTGTCGTTCAACATAGGCACCACATAAATATATATACTCACCCTGTTACTCAGCTCAGTAAGCTCAGTTTTCTTATATGCTTATCTGTTGGTAAATTAGTCATTTCTTGCTTTAAAACGGATTGAATTATGTTGTTTTTGTCTTCCAGTTAAGCTTTTTATGCCTTTACTTAACTTGAATGCAATAGCTGTAGTTGTTTCAATGCGGCTATGCCTAATTTTTTACCATAGCAGCCATAGTTGTTTACATTTGAAACTCAGCAGAATAGGAGATTTGTTACTGATCTAGAGAAACTAACGCTCGTAAACAACAAATATAATGTCTTCTTTTATTATAACGAATTAAATCATATTTAATCCATTCTGGAATTATCATTTAAATTATTAAATTATTCAATATATTGGCTCAGCATGGCCGTTCACAGCAGATTAAAGTTCTTTCTACGCCTTCAGTGCCTTTTTTGCCGAGTGAAACCAAAAGTAAACTTTCAATTTTGCGCATCTACCTTCTTGCCGCTGGCCGAATTGCTTGTTTTTGCGTAGAAACTAATTTTAATTGTAAAATTTTTCTTTAAATTGTTTTAACTGTATTTATGTTTTCTATTTTTCAATATTTTTCAATTTTTAATAAAGTTATTTTGAGGTTTTATGTATTTTGGATTTGTCGCGAAGAGAGAACTGAATTAACTGAATGAGAAATATATCTCTAATGAAATTCGAGGAAATAAGTTTAAATGAAATGCAGTAAAAAATGCGTATAATTTAATATTCCGTACAAGGAAATCATGTATTGTACACATCAGTTTTTTTACCGCAGCAGTCATATTTATTTACATTTAAAACTTAGCAGAATATTGGATTGATTGCCAATTCAGAAAAGCTAAGCTACGCAACAACAAAGATGACGTCTTCTTTTATTATTGCGAATTAAACCATGCTTAATCCATTCTGGAATTAACATTTAAGTTATTAAATTATCCCATTTATGAATGCCTTTTTAAGTCAGCATAGCGTCCACAACAAAATTAAGTCAATTTCTATGCATTCAATGTTTTTTGGCGAGTAAGACCAAAAGTAAACTTTCCGTTTCTTCCCCCAAAAAATCTGCCTTCTTGCCCGCTGGGCGAATTGCTTGTGTTTGCGTAGAAGCTTTAATTTTGATTGTAAAATTTATCTTTAAATTGCTTTAACTGTATTTGTGTTTTATATTTTTCTATATTTTTCAGATTTTAATAAAAATATTTTGTGATTTCACCTATTTTTGCCTTGTCGCGAAATGAGAACTGAATTAATTGAATGAGAAATAAATCTCTAATGAAATTTGAGGAGATACGTTTAAACGAAATGCAGCAAAAATGCGCATAATTTAATATTCCAGACAAGGACGTCATGTGGTGTACACATCAGACTTTTTTGTTTTAACGAAAGCTGTAAATTGATGTACTTGAAAAATGAAATCATTTACCGCCCGTAATACCATATAAAATAGGCCTTTTTTCCGAGAACATTAAGCAATAGAATTACTTTTATTTTGTAAATATAGCCAATTTCCATTTGATCCAAAATAAATTAATGAAATTAAGTTTTAATTGCGTAGATGCTAACGTGAAAGACACAAACCTGTTTTTATATTTACTTTGCTAAAAGTAAATAAAAAAAAAATTATGTCAGAGAAATTGTATAATATATTTCTTTTCAATTAAAAGTACACTAGGAAAAATGCTGCTGTAATTCCTGTCTAGTAATAATGAAATTAGTACTAAAATATGTAGTAATGCCTTTTTAATCACTTTACAGTTTGAAGCCATTTCTCGTTTTAATAATGAAAAACATATGAAAACTTTAGACAAAATCCACATTTATAATATCAGCCATGCCATTAAATTTTAATATCTGAAACTGAACTCATAATTGCTTATTCCTAAATAGTTTTATTACCTTTCAAATCCTTATTTATGAAGTATTACCGATTACTAGCAATTGCTTGACTGGCCCAAAATTGTGCGGATCTGTTTTGTAAAGATTCCTCTATAACAATTTTTTAAAAGTATGAATTGTAAAATATCATACCTCCATTTAATTTAAATCAAAGAAAAAGCATAGAATCATATAAAAATGAAATTATTTTCCGGTAACACAGAAATAAAAAATAATCCATGTAACTAGAATTCGTGTTATCTTATTTCAGGTAAGTGGAACCCCTTTCTGTTTTCATACTTATGTTAAATGAGAAGAATAGCAAGAAAGCGTTACCTAATCTTTACCTTAAAACATATGTTCCAAATCCTCATTTTGCTTTGTAAAATCATATTAAAATAATTCCAAATAACCAAGATTTCATTGTATATTTGCAGACATTTGTGGAATACAAAGAATCTTCCTTGATTTTCCCGAGCTTCTACAAATTTCATTCATCTCGATTCATGCATCTTCGTGGTATTTTTTTTTTCGATAATAATTCGAATGAAGATTCATTATTAATGCATTCTTAAAAATACTGTTACGGAATTTGCATTTAATTTGCTATTTTTAGTAGAATTATGATTAAAATTGTTTTATATCCCCGTGCACTGCAGCACGAGACATATTTGAAGAGAAAGCTACGCAGGAAAAGTTAAAACACAGAAGCACGCGCATTTAATAAATAGATAGCTCGTAATTGTATTTCTTTTGCTATCCCGAAATATGGAGAAAGTACCAATGATGAAATGATTAAAAAATGATTAGTGATTAAAATGAAATGATTAAAAAGCTTATAAAAATTATTACAAAAAAATGATTAAAAAGTTTATAAAAGCCGGAGAAAAATATCTCAATTCAGTGTTTAGGAAACGTTTGATTAGTTCTTGTTGCTGATTGTAGCGAATTCGGGTGAGATCGGATTAGCTTTCTCTGCTTTGTATTGTGTTCTATTTAACATTTTAGTAGTTTAAAATATAACTAGTGTGAGATCTTGTGGTATTGTACAAATATCTCTGAGGAAATTTCAGCATTTTGTTTTATTTCTTGGGATAAGAATAAATTTTATTAAAATTTTACCGATTTGTGCATTCAACCCGTTATGATCACGTACGCAAGCAACACATTTGGTGTCAGGAGTACAGTTTGAATGCCAATAACAAGTGCGATGGAAGAAAAATTAAAGCAATTACTGGCAGCCTGTGAGCCCTTAATATAGCCAAACAGATTTCCTTTGCCAATTCTCAGTGTCGTGAGTAGTTTGCAATTTTTCGTGGGAATGCAGATAATCAGAATGCACCAATGTTGACAAAATAAAAATAAAGATTTTTCCCGAAAATTTTAGAACTCAGATTTTCAATTTTCGAACGTCATATTAGTATTCATAATAAAAAGAATATGCTAAAATATTAAATGTTACATGAACTAACAATAAGCAACAAGAATCAGCATATCCTGAGCAAATTCGCAAGTCGATAGTTTTGAACTTTTCACGCCTGCAAATGGTACAAACTATAGTGTAGGAAATTTACTTATTGGTTTCTTTTACTTATTTTTAATTAACATTTGAAAACAGTACTTGTATATACTATCATGTTTGTGTATGTATATATAGTGGCTCCCAAAACTGTTCGGACACTTTCAGACTTTGTAGAAAAGCGGTATAGCCCGAAATTGAATTGGAATATAAAGCCCAATATTTTTTCAAATCATATCCATGTAATTTTGAATAAAACCAAACTTTCCTTTTTGCAATACTGACCTACTTTCATTTTCTAAAATAAAAATTGTAAGGAGTCATAGAAGCTGTCATTAGTGCTGCAGAGTATCCTACAATATTCTAACTAACAGAAGTTCTACAATATTTACTAACACATGAAGATTTTTTTCAAGTGTATGAAGACTTTTGCAGGATAACTTGTCTGCTAGTTTTTGATTATTGATTTTTCTTAAAGTTTTACTATGTTCATGAAATAACTAACGTATTTTTGCTAAGAAAAATTCATAAATATTCTTAAAACATTCTCATTCACAAATATTAATTTTCATTAATAAATAAAGCAATATTTCATTGAAACTCGTAAGTGTACGAATACATTGTGAGCCACTGTATATATATTGGATAGCTGATAAAGTTGTGGCTGCCTGAGAAATACATGATTTGTGTAGAAAACCCAGTTATTATGCTAGATGAATCCCATTAAAATTACAAAATCTCCAACTGAACTCTTAGCAAACAAACATTATATTCATAGCTCTGAAATTTAAAAAATATATATATATATATATATAGTACTTAAAATCATATTTATTTTCAGAAATAAACTATAAGTTTTGCTGACAATTTCTTTATGAAAATATTCGAACACAAACAACATAGCTGCCAATCTTGAAATCTGACTTGAACTCACTTCATAATCATGATTAACATTATTGAACTATTAATAATATGATTCTGACTGTAAAACTTAAAAATATTTAATTAGGTATTCTGGATTTTATGCTTTTTGGCTAATACATATAAAAATTATAGTACATATAAATGAACAACATGTAAAATTATTAGTTTTTTAAAATTTTTTTTGGCTTTTTTCACGCTTGTTAACACTTTATTAGCTTCCTTGATTTTGAAATATAAAAGAAATTGCACGTATGAGTTGACAATATGTTCCCACAACTGAAAGGCATGAAGATGGCATTTAAGCCAATCATGATCAATAGTTTTTAACTCGAATATAATTTTTGATTTCCCATTTCTATAATTAGATATTTTCTCAAATACAGTTTTGAACCTTTTACCAATCTCACACACAAATAAAGTAAATTGATGTGAGGGGTAACACAATCATCTTTCATAAAATCATATTCTTTGAAATGCAAAAAACTAGGTGTGCGTATCTAAAGTTTTATTTGAAACAAGAACACTTTTGCACAACAGGCACAAAGGAAACTGTTTTAATGCCCGCTTAGCTATATAGCCAGCAACATAGGCTGAAGAATGTTGCTCAAATACATCATGTACTGCAGGCAGCAGCCCACTGTTTTGACCTGTAAAAACAGAAAAGAGTAACTTTATTTTCTTTGATTCAATGAATTTATTGCAGTAGAGCCGTAGAATCGTTTAAAGGAAATAATTCTAATGAAAACTTGGCTACACATCAGAATGCTAATTGATTAAAGTTTATTATTTACAATAAGTTTTATTAAATAGTCAAAATACCAACTGATTTAGACGGTAGAAAAATTAAAATTAGAGCTTGCTTATGAAGTAGTTACTGCAAAATAAATGACTACCTGAATTTATCGATAATGTATATTTACTATACAAAAGTATGATAATGATATAATATTCAAATATTTACAAGTTATGTATGTATATAAATATAAGTTACAAATTCTTATCTAACAGGATCCTTAGGGAATCCGAAGAATCTTCTCTCTGGATTTTTCCAAGATGTTGTACCACAACAAAAACATCGATACCATGTTTTGGTAGCTCCTTTCCTTTTCTTAAGCAAAAGATATACAATAAATTAGTTGATCACTCAACTTCCCGAATCAAAAAACAATATACTATGAATTCCCATTTTTATAGAAATTGATAAAATTAAAGAATATCAGATAAAATATGAAAATTGCTGCAAATATATTATAAGTGCCAATATATACGGCTACGTTTAAAATAATATTTAAAGATTTTCACAACAATAATCATAAATTATTTTTGAAACGTAAGAAAGGTTTTTAATTTACATTTAAGGCCTTCAATATTCTACACTTCATGAATTGAAATTATTAGTTCCCAGATTCTAACATTTAGAAATTTGAAAAGGATTGGCAATAAAAATGCTATGACTAAAAATGTTATGCGGGGTACGAAAATATCTTTATAGAACTTGTATGATTTGCATATTTAGATAAAATTTTGCTTGTCAACATGGAAATAAAAAGCTACCGCTAAAAAATGGTATTTACTACATTCAAAAATTACACCAATTTTATTAGTTTAATGATAAAAAGTTAGAAATAAAGCTTAACTGGGAAATGGTGAAATATTAGGTGAAGTTTCACTTTCACTGGCTGTTGAACTTCAATTATCCATATCGCAATTTGATGTTTGATTTTATATCCGTCAACTCTGGATTAGATGTTATGAGGTACACGGTAAACAGCTCTTGTAAGTTTCGATTTATTAATGCTGTAATATTATTCCTTAACGTCTAAGTAAATGGTGAGCAAACGGTATTCGTCAGCAAAGACTTGGCTACCTGCAGTCATGTTTTTCTTCGAACGGATGCAGTGAAAAGAAGCCTTCAGCAGACCCTTATGATGTGATCAGTCGAGGCGACAAAGTTGTCACAATTTCCATACAGGGCAAAGCTAAATCAGTAAGCATCGATAGGCTTAAAACAGCATATCTCACAAGAAAAGATGCTGAAGACTCAGTGCCCGCAAACAATCGTCGCACTTTTTTCCCAGCAACAGAGTATTCAAGAGCAAAATCGGAGATTCTTACGCCGACAGCAGCTATTCCTGCACCGAACTGTGAATCACCGGCAGTGGTAACTCGCTCCGGCCGACGCGTACGTTTCAGCCCCCAACATTGATAAAATCTTTTTGTCGCTGGCGGGGGGAGGCTGCCTGACAAGCGTCTACTGAGAGAAGGCAACTTTTGGGATCATGATCTGATCCTCAGATGCGCATCTCGGTTTGCGCATCATCTGACGTTTTCAGATACGAGAAAATTTTGTTTACAAGTCACGTTATTTGACTTTGTGCGTTTTATGCTTCATTAACATGAGAAGTTTTAAGAAAAATTTTTCATTACATTTGCAAATGGAGCTTGAAATAGCCATTGAAAAAGAAGAGAGAAAATTCTCTGTGTTTAATGATTTCATGCTATGGAAGGAGAATTTTGTAATGGAAACATAATCTAAGTTTGTTACATTTACAAAGGAACATGACCAATTACATGTAAAAGATATTTATTTTGTATGGCATCATTCAGGGCATAATATATCTAAAACGATATTTAAAACTACATGGGAGTAACAAAATTAATGCTTACTACCCAACCTCTGTAAAAGTAAGCCAGTTTAACAATGGAAAATGTACTGCTTATACCGAAAACCCCATGTAGGCCAAAAAAGGGTATAGGGTACCTGTCTCTGCCAAAATTAGAATGACAATTATTAGCAATTAAAATTGCTGGAAATGTCCCTTTTGATGCAATTTAAGATAAAATTCAAGATTCTGTGTCTGATACTGGAGAGATTGCATCTTTTGACAAAGAAAGATTTATGGAATATTGAAGCTTCAGTACTCTTCTGTTATCACGACCAGATTCAGAAATGTATGTATGTAATGCACGGATGGATGTGTTCATGTATGCTGATATGTGTACATATGAATGCTGTATGCTGATATGTGCACATACAAATGTATGCGCACATACATAGATTTCTGAATCTGGTCCTGATAACAGAAGAGTACCGAAAATTCTTATAATCTACAATCAAATGCTGTAAGGCACAAAAATGATTGCATGAGTATAGAAGCCTGGGTTAATGAAATGACTAGTGAAGACAACAACTGTATTTTATTTTACAAGCCTCAAAAGAGAATTTTAGAAAATTATTCCGAATTTAGAAATGATTTCACATTAATTAAAATGAAAGGCTCCCAGAGGCACGCAGTACAGGAATTTGGATCAGACTATGTATGTATTATACAGAGTTTGAGCAGTTATGGATTTGAACTAGTCACACTGCTTGTACTTGATGCTTTGCCTGTGCATTTTTTACTAAGAACAGAACTGACCAGGAAATTTTGTTTGTTTTCTTTGCACATCTGAAAGATAAAGTAGACCAGTTAACACCCAAAGTATTTATGAATATGAATACAAGCTAGTTTTGGCTCACCAGCGGCTGAGCTTTAAAGTCATTGAATATTGTTAGTTTGGTCAGATTTTCGAATCTTGCGAACGGGCTGGCTGCATGGGTGTTTTCATGGACCCCAAGTGTAACATGCATACAAGCCAGCTGCCCTTAGAAAGTCCTCCACGAAGGCATTCCTCACCTTAGGCAGATAGCCCTCAAGTGCTTTGCCATAAAATAAACCAACAAGACTTCCATGAAGGTATTTCTCCTCCCGCATGATCTTTGCCATATTCCAGTTCCAACAATCAAATCAATACATTTTTATTTAACTACCTAATTTGAAAGTTCGATAGCAGAGTATGAAATATACAACATTGCATTAATGCAAAACTACATTTTTACTCAATTCTGGAGGAGGGGGCAAGTGTCCATTTTTCCTTTTCCTGCAACTCCTAGATTTTCTTTGTCAATCTTGTCTTTCACATATAATATAACTTTTTTAAAATGATATATTATCACAAATAGTACCTAGGTATTTTACCTACATAGCTTGACACTGTAAATATATTGAGAATAATATAATGAAAATGAATGTCTAGTATTTTTTTTCAAAAAGTAACAGGGTACTAGGCGACGTCAGTTAAAAATGTGCCCCCTCCCTTTTTTTGCCATCGATTACATCAATTATCGTCAAGTATAAAATTATGAAATAAAAATATAGTTGAAAAGACTAAAAAAATAGTTCCCTAAAAGGAAACTTTTTTAAATTTCTTAATACCTAAAGAAAGTAAATTTTTCTTTTTAATTTTTTAATCTACAATATTCCACACATAAATAAAAAAATAACAAAACAAAACGAAATTCAATCTAACAAATGTCATAAAATTACAAATCTCATTCAATAATTGGGAAAAAAATTCAGTTTTTGAATATAACTGACGCTACATAAATCCTATCAAATGTGACTCTAAATGGCTGTGAGCAGTGCCCAGCTGGCAGTTATTTTTCCATTTAGCACTGCTCTACAATTGCTCCATAGTTTGGGTACAGCATCCAGTTTCGGGATCTACAAAATTAAAGCTGTGATTCCAGTAAAATTTTCACAACCCAGTATTTTTAATTCCTCTTTCTTATTTGTATGATGTTTTCCTGAAAAGCAGTCATCAATGTTGTAGCACAAAGATAGGGAATGGCAACCAGAAAAAATTCTTTGCTTTCCCGGCATAAACCCCGAATACCCATTGTCCCTTAAGAACATGTCCAACGTTTTTTCCTTTTTATGAAAAGACCTTTAAAGTAGCTATTCCAATCTATTTACGTATTATGGCTGATTTCTAACTTAAGTTCGCAAAATTCAATTAACGTCAATTTAGTCCTTTTTTTCACAGCAAGAATGTACGTAACAACACTATATAGGAGCTTTGAGTTAAAAGTAAATTTCATTGGATGATTTTGAGAACAAAGTCTATTGCTATTATTTATTCCTTTGTCCTGAAAGAATCTTATGACAGCCTCTTCATCATTAGGCAATTCCCAAATTGTGTATTCCGTCCTACTAAAACAAATGCTGAAATATGGCAAAAAATAATGAGTGATGATATTTCAATCATTAAATTCTCGATCCATGTAATTTAGCTTTGTAGCATCATTTTCTTTTCATTTTAAACTGAAGTCACTCTAATAGAATAGTATCAGTAACAGTTTTTTCAAGGATATTTACTTTAATTTGCCTATTTTCACACTACCGTAATAACAATTTAATGCATTTGTCTCACATGAGCGACTTACTGATTTAATTAAAATATAGTATAGTCAACATTTATGGAAAAACATTGCACTTCATTGCTCTTGTAAGATGCTGAAATGTCAATCGTTCAATTCATTGTTGAGATGCCAATTGCAAAACCAAATGCTCGACTTATCACATAGCTGATACATCAGAATGTGCTCATATGTGTCGTAAATAAGCTTTTTAATACCCCTCAACTCATAAGTTTAGAATAATTTCAATAAAGAAATTTCAGGAACAAATAATAGGCACTCTCTGTCATAGTCATGTAATTACCCGCTAAAAATTAAACTAGTATAAAGTAGCATATTTCCTCACTGTTTGCACACGTTCTAACAATAATTTACAGAAGATAGGCGTGCTTAATTAATAACTGTCAAAGATAATATTTCACTGTTATTTATTGTACATAATTAATTTAATGCATAATTCAAGCATCGCCAAGCCGGGGGCTGGCGAGAAGAAGAAAAAGAGCCTGCAGCGGTTTTCGAGAATAGGGAATCGGAAGTTTTCGCCAGACAAGAAGCTGTTGCTGAGACCGAGAAATTGTTCACGAGAGCTCTGTCGAAGACAAAACTGGAGAGAAATGGCCAGCAAAACTGTCGGAAGAAAGCCATGGAGAGGAGGAACGCCTGATACTAAAAGTTATTCATTCTAATTTCTTTTATTTTTGTTTTTACAGAAGTTCTGCCACCGGTGGGGAAAAATGTGTTCCTCTCAAGGAAGCATGACACGTGTCCATAACTGAAAATTAATCTTACTGGTGGGCCCACCCCCTAATGTGTTAACGTAGGAAATTTTAAGGTATGTAAATTATTATTATTTTTTTTGTTTCTGCAGACTATGTGCCACCACCGGAACATGTAACTTTCGTTAAACAAATATTGTTGTTGGGTACGTTCCCATTTATCAAGCTAACCATTGCTTCCTGCTTTAATTACTGTAGATGACTTCTTCTGTTAACCACCCATAAAAATGTTGTAGAAATTTATTGTTAAATTTTAAATAAATGTTGAGCTTTAATTTTCCTAAACTTGTATCTTTCACTCATAATTTAGAGCACTGAAACCAATAAATTAAATTAAAACTTGAACGGGTTATAACTACAACGCATAATTATGAAATATTACACTTGTTGTATTATTGATATTGTATTGACTACAATACTTATTTGATACTCATTTATCTTAACGATAATTTGTTTTTAATTTATGTCACACAATTTTGCCCTTTGCAGTATCTTGGTATTGATATGATTTATAAGTTGGTATTACGTGTATACGATCATGGTACCCATGAATAAGTTAATAATGTAAATTAATGATAATACAACAGTTTGCTATTAGGTTAGAACATGCAATGCCACGAAAGAATAGTTCTTCAAAACTATCAGCGTTATTCCGTAATAAACAGTAATTATTTCATCGTTTTTTTATATCTCATGAATTAATTAATGGAGCGATAATTGCTAAATAATGATGAATTCATTTTCATTAAAAACCTTCTAGTGGCCTTTAATGAAAGTTACGAGCGGTAAAATCGCTGAATACTGTTAGTTCGGTTAGGGGTTCGAATCCTAACAAACACGCTTGCTGCGTGGGTATTTTCATGGTTTTCTTCATGTGTAACGTATATGTGAACAAGTTTCCCGTAGAAATCCTGCATGAAGGCATCCACCTCCTTAGGCAGATAGCCTGCTTTGCCGTAATGAAATAAACCAAACCAATCATTTTCATTAAAATGTTAAATGTTCTTTGCCAACACGACATGAATGAAAATATTTGTAACGACTCTCTTCTGCCCAGTATTTCTGAGGGCATAAATAAATTTTCGTTTCTGAGACTATTAGTAAATAAGTATATACAGCACCACCTCTCCTAAAATTCTCAAATAGTCTTGGCACTATAAATAAATATGACTATTAGAATTTTTCTCTAAGACGACTACCTCTGCAAAAGACTAAAATATCTGGAATCGTGGAAGGTCATTAGAGAGAACTCTTTTTACTCTGAAATTTCCGGACAAGTGTAATTCAGTAGCATCCACCTGTAACTCAGTAGCATTAAAAAAAAAGCTTTTTTAAATTTTACTCTATTTGTAATTTGCAAGTAATTATAAAACTAATTTAAGCGAATTTTTATATAAAATATACGTTATTTATAATTTAGTAAATATTCTAGGAACAATGCTATTCCTTTACTTAAGTATGTTTTTTTCAAATGCTAGAAATATGGCAGTTAAATGAATATCTAAATGCAAATCTAACCTCAACAGCAATACTTTTTATTGAACAGTATTTAGAATTAAATCTTAAATAAGCAAAATAGGTATGAAGAATAAAGAATTATGCATGTTTTCAAATTTCGAAAACCAAAATTGGTAGAATTCAAACTAAGCATCCTCAGAATATTTGTCAACGAAATTTCTTCGGAAAATGCAGCATGAATATCCTCATGTGAAATTGAGGAAACCCCTAAAACTTTTAAGAATCAACATCTTCGCATATCTCGGAACACAGTTACTTAATTTCTTAGTTTATAATTTAATTTTTCTCCTATATTGCAAATTGAATTTCATAATTATTTTAAATATATTATAATTATCATAACTTGTTTAATTTAAGTAAATGTGTTTTAGCTCATTTAAACTGGAAGCCAACATGCAAATCAAACGCTAACACTTACTTTGCAAATTAATAAAAGTTTATAAAAATCTAGTTTTTAATGTAAATTTAATTATATGCGGACAGCAACATCAATTTATAAGGTTTCAACTGTAATCTCTTAATCTTCTTGCTAAACATTCGCAGTGAAACTCTATGTGGAGGACAATGAGCAAATCTAGGCTATGTCCTTTAGTGTTGAAGAACGACAAGTCAGAATGAGGGTATAAAGGTCCCTTTAATTCAAATAATTACAACTCTCCGACTTGAGAGTAAGCCACTACTTCGGCTGAACTAAAATAATATAAAATAAAGCGTGTTAACAATTCAATTACTTAAGTAGGACGGCGAGGAAAGCCTAAGTCTCAGTGAAATGCAATAATGCAAATTTCATGAGTAAGAACTAGTAAATGCAATTGCCTAGGAAGGCGAACTTTCACTAGACAGAGGAAATATTTGCGCGCACAGCCTTACGGCGATAAATCCAAGACTCTCTCTCTTTTTCTCGTTAACTCCTGCCTTTTAAACTGCTATGAGATATATGCGATTTGCATAGTAATCTCGCTGGCGCTAAATTCGGGAAGCAACTGAAACTTCGAGATATCGATAGGAAAGTTTAAACTAAAAATAACTTGGTTAGTTAAAATAATGAATGCTACATAGTTGCTCCCAGAATTTAGTAGTCTGAAACTAACTAGCCTAAAATCGGCTTTTAGTGAAGATGCTAAATTCTAAATCTAAATTTTTCTTCCTATTCACCGTCCTTTACAATTGTAAGTTTTAAATTTAGTTTAAATCTCTGTTTGTGTCTTAGATATTTTAACATAGAATAATCTTTACATCATTTTTCTTCTTGACATCAAAACGATCCATCAAGAATTTGGCTTGAATGACATTAGTCTGGTTCCTTCCAATCTGGAAGGAAATAAGT
Organism: Stegodyphus mimosarum; assembly: GCA_000611955.2. NCBI lineage: Eukaryota > Metazoa > Arthropoda > Arachnida > Araneae > Eresidae > Stegodyphus > Stegodyphus mimosarum. Next base: position 92,399 of record KK115409.1, read on the forward strand.
CTTACTAAATTGCATATCATAAGTACATTTCACCTGAAAAGTACAACATTTCCTTCCTCTGATGCTTTTCGTAATGACTTTTATTCGCGCTTTAGGTATTCGCGCTTTTTAATTTTTATTAGCGCTTTTCCCAAAAACATTTATTTCAACTCATTCACTTTTAAAACTTCCCCCTTGCTCTCTGGCCATATGTGGTGTTTGTGTAAAAACACGCTGTTTTACTTTGTCAAGTGTTCACAACTACCACCTGACTTCAATTCTATTGGGTTTAATTCTTTGACTTTCAAGACCTCGGACTTCCCTTAAAACAAATCTGAAATGCCCTGAGGTTCTTAAATAAAATGAACTTTAAACTTTTGTGTGAAACCAGAGAACACTACATACAACATTCAAACATTTTCAATTGCATTTCATACATATAATTCATTCTTTCAATCTTCATTTCAATTTTTCTTTAAATACTCATTGCGTTAAGTAACAATTATATATTCAATTTCTAATTTAGCGCACTTTACGCTTTTACATTACATTTTAATTTTAACGTGCATATCCTTTACGCTTTTCCAAAACTATATTCAATATTCACAATACCAGTGCTTAAGGCTTACAATTTACTACATACAATCATGCATTACATAGAAAACAGTTTTACATTAAATACATTCATTATTTATACATAGAAATGCAATACAACAGTTTTGCTATACAACTTACGTACTAGTTGCTTTGAATTAACACAATTTTCTTATTTACAGAGAGTCTTTTGACTAAAATCAGTGAGTAACATGTTCTGGATTACAAAGAACATTTCACGAATAGCCTCACACAGTTTCTCAACTAAAAACTCGAATTTCCTTCGCTGCATGTTTAACTTGTTCCTTCAAAAGTAAACGGCCCTTCACTCGGGTAACTTCCCTTTTAAATCTGCAACTTGCACTTAAATCAGAAACATAACTGTGTGAATAAATTATTTTATAAAAAGAAAATAAGGAATCTACTTATCTTTCTGCGAGTCTGTTAGGCCTTTGTTTGTTCATTCCTGGAAAGTTGGATGTACTGTAGCTTGGGCAATTCTTTGTCTGCTGCTCCTAGATTGAAACTCTGGGGCTGCTTTTCGTTTCTCCTTTCCTCCAGAAATACCTTGTGGAGACGAATGGTGGGTGGCGCCTTCCGTTTTTGCCGAATCCCCCGCTTCCTCTCCAGAATGGCTCGTTCCAACGAAGGAGCACTCGTAGGCTCATTCGTTGGGGATTGGCACCTTCGGCAGCTCGCTTCTCGATGTTCGATTCCCTCCGTAGTGGTGGAATTTTCGTAGCATTTTCATTTGGAGGTTTCTTCCTCACTCGCTTTGGTCGCTGAGACTGCTGCTTAGCGTTTTTCCGTTTTTTTTCTGGGGTGGTCTTTTCTTCGGCTGCGGCTTCCTCTCTTCTGGTAACCTCCTTTTCAAACTGGGTTCTTTTGTTGTTGAGGGACCTGGTTGGGGCTCTTGAATTTTAGAAAAATTCTGTGAGGCTGGACCCTGTAAAAAGTCTCTAAACATATTATGATTAGCTCTTCGATAATAATGTTTGATTTGGACGAAATTTGCCACAGTCTCTTCGCCCTTCTCATTCTTTAAATATGCACGGCATTCAACCATTCTTGTAATTTCTAAAGGCCCATGCCATCTTGGGCAAAATTTTGCGACCGAATCTTTTGCTGCGCATGAAAGTGCATGCAATTGTTTTAACACCTCCTCCCCCACTTTATATTCTACGGTTATTCTTTGCTTCTGTTTCTTTTGCGCTTTCCGGGAGCACTTTTGTGCCTCCTTTATCATCTCCTCTATTTCACCAATTTGAAATTCTAGCGCTCTATCTTTCACATAAAATAATTTGTCTAAGGGGGTGATTATCTTCCTGCCCAAAAACAATTCTCCGGGGGATTTCTTCGTTGTCTCGTGCTTAGCCGTTCTGAGGGCGAATTGAAATTCTTCAACGCGGTCATCCCAGTTAGAATGGTGCTTTTGCACATAATTTCGAATCAATTTTATAATATTCTTACTTACCCGTTCCGCTATATTTGATTGTGGGCGGTAGGGTACCATTTTCATATGCTTAATGCCCAACTTGTCACACATCATTTTAAATGTACTGCTTACAAACTGGGGACCATTATCGCTAATCACCCTCGCTGGACATCCATATCTTAAAATATATTTGTTCAAAAACGAATCTGCAACGACTTTTGCTGAAGCCCGCTTAAGTGGTATCAACTCAACCCATTTACTGAAATGATCCACAATGACTAATAAAAATCGTGCCTTATTTACATGACTCCTGGGGTAGGGGCCTAAGAGGTCAATACCAATTATTTCATTGGGGAACCTAGACTCAATACTAGTTAATAACCCGGCCGGGCGGAAATTTACGTCATTATTTATCTGACACGTGTGACAAGTCTGGCAGTAATTTTTAACTATCTTTTGTAATTGCGGAAAATATACCGCCTCGCGTACGCGTTGTATTGTTTTTCTAATTCCAAAATGGCCCGAGACAGGCGAATCGTGGAGCTCTTGCAAGATACTTAAAATTAATTTGGCCGGGATGACTGGTCTGTATTCACTATTTTGATTCGTAACTTTAGTATAAAATAAGAGACCATCAATGATTTCATAGTTCTGTGCTCTGCTTCGTATTGCATTAATGTCTATATGCTGGAAGTTATCTGGGTCTTTTAAATAATTATAAATATTTCCGAATTCGGGATCCCTAGCAATTTCTTCTATTACAGTCTCTCGAGAGTCAATGACCTTTGCATGAAACATCGCAATTTTTATTTTCTCGCCGTTCTCGTCTAATTTTATTTTGGATAAGGCGTCTGCCACTACATTCTCTTTTCCCGGTGTGTGTTTGATAATGAGATTAAATTCCTGTAACTTTAAGGTTCACCGAATTAAGCGTGGCGAAAAATTCTTTCCTGAAAATAATCCGGTAACTGCCGCGTGATCTGAATATACTGTTACGAGAGAACTTTCAAAATATACACAAAATGTTTGAACAACTGAGAGAACTGCTAAAGTTTCACGCTCTGTTGCCGAATAATTTCTTTCCGTATCATTCAATGTACGACCAAAAAATTCAATCGCTTTTCTATTCTGTGTTAACACCGCTCCGATTGCGTAATTTGATGCCTCTGCATAAATTTCTAGACCCTTGTCTTTCTCCGCGAACTTCAGAACTGGTGCATTAATTAAAGATTCTTTTAACTTCTCAAACGCGGCGTTTGCTTCTGAAGACCACGCAAAACGAACTCTTCTCCTTCTCAACTTTAATAATGGTTCAGCAATTTCTGGAAAATTTTTAATAAAAATTCTATAATATGAGCACATACCCAAGAAAGTCGCTAACGTTTTGGCTGTATTCGGAATTGGATAATTTTTTACTGCTATAACTTTAGACTTATCTGTTTCAATCCCCCTTTGAGAAATTTTGTACCCTAAATATTTGAGTTCTTTTGCCGCGAATTTACATTTCTTAATGTTCACTTTAAGTCCTGCATCTTTCAAAAGAGTAAAGACTTCTCGAAGGTCTTTAATATGTTCTTCCAGCGACTCTGAAGTAACAATTATATCGTCAAGATAAATAAATGTACTTTTTCCTATTACCGGCCTTAAAATTTTGTCCATGCACCTCTGAAACGTGGCCGGGGCTCCCGACAATCCAAAAGGCATACGCAAAAAGCCATATGTACCGTATTTTGTTATGAATGCTGTTTTGTGAACATCTTCCGGCTTTATGCTTATCTGAAAATATCCTGATGTCAAATCTAGCGTGGTTATGTATTTTGTTGATTTAATACTTCTTAGAATTTCATCAATTACCGGAAGTGGGTAAGTTGGAAATTTTGTTATACTATTAAGCTTTCTGTAGTCAATAGCGAACCTGTACCTTAATGGATCAGTTAACGGCAAATCATTATTTTTCTTACATAAAACCACCGGACTCGCATATGCACTAGAAATAGGAGTTATTATTTTGTTTTTTAACATTTCATCAATATGGTATTTTATTATTTCCTCTTTAACTTTATCGTACTTGTAAGGACGCTGACGTATAGGTTCATCCGTAGTTAATTTAATTTCGTGTGCTACTATCTGCGTGAATCCAGGAATATCATCAAATAAATCAGCAAAATGACTTACCAACTCCCGAAACTTGTCCTGTTCTTCGGGCGTTAGATGGCTTAAATCCACTTCAGGGGGAGGTGTTGATTTCTTTTTAACTGGGTCCATGGTTACTTGCAAGGTGGAGTTTTCAAAATCGATTTTCGCATCCAGAGCTGAAAAGAAATCGGTTCCTAAAATAACTGATGCTTGGAGGTTCTTCACTACAAGAAACATAATTTTTTTTTGTTCTTCGCCGATTTTGATATACAGCTCGATTTTTCCCATGCATTGACACGTTTTTCCTTGGGCTTCTACGACCTTCATTCCTTCCACGCTATGCAGACGATATGTACGAATGTGCTTCTTAAAAAAATCTTCCGCTAAACAACTTCCTTGAGCGCCGGTATCTAAAAGAGCTGTAGCGGGTACATTGTTAATTAGTAACTGTAGTTTCGGTAATTCAATATTTCTCACCATGACCGTACTGAGATGTACATCAGAGGGATTTGTCTTCTCCTCGGAACATTGCACCCCCTTCCCCGCAATATTCCTTAGGAGTTTAAATGCTTTGCGGGTGTTTTCTTCTTTTGCCGGCTTCTGTCTGGGGTGAATGATTTTCTTCCGTAGTTGGGATTATTTTGTTGGCGCTGTACTTGGCGCAGTTGACTGCTCGCATTTTGACTGGTACCAGTAGTTCTCGGCCATCGTCTGTTTTTCCCTTCGGCATTCTGGTTCCCCTGCTGCCGCTGCTCATACGGTCCCCTACGTTGATTTTCGGCCGCTCGCCGGCTCTCGAATTGCACGGCGAGTTCAAACAGCTTGTCCAGCGTGACGAGATTTCTTAGCTCCATGAAATCTTGTATAGATGGTAACAATCTGGGCAGGATTATCTGGATAATCTCCCGGTCTGGCCTCATACCATACAATAATTTAAAGACTTGTATTTTTCTCACAATAAATTCCGATAGCTCATCCACCCGCTATTGGTACCTGCTAAACAATTCAGCTTCGAGTTTGGAACGGTCTTTAACAACAGGAAACGCTCTCAAAATTGGTAGTTTGAAATTTTCGTAAGTGTAAGTCGGCGTTCCTGGTTCTCCCAGCAGACATTTTCCGATGCACTTATACCAGTTCGATGCTTGACCCCTCAATGCTCCTGTAGCTAATATAACCTTCTGATATTTCGGAACTGGATAGAGCAAAAAATGCGCTTCTAATTTTTCCAAAAATGTGTTCACAGGTCTTCTGGCATCAAAAACTACTGCCGGCTTCATGGCTGCTCTGATGGTTTCCACTATGAATCCAAATCCATCAGGCATTGCAGCTGTATTTTGGGATGTACTTGGCATATTCCAACTTCCTTCCATCATTTTTTCTGTTCGGGCGCCAATATAAGGTTTCTCCTTCAATCTCTTAATCTTCTTACTAAGCATACGCTGTGAAACCCTATGTGGAGCACAGTGAGCAAATCTAGACTATGTTCTTTAGTGTTGAAGAACTACGAAGTCAGAAGGAGGGTTTAAAGGACCCTTTAATACAAATAATTACAACTCTCCAACTTGAGAGTAAGCCACTACTTGGGCTGAACTAAAATAATATGAAATAAAGTGTGTTAACAAATTCAAATACCTAACTTAACCTTAAGTAGGACGGCGAGGGAAGCTTAACTCTTAGTGAAATGCAATAATGCGAATTTCACTAGCAAGAACTAGTAATTGCAATTGCCTATGAAGGCGAACTTTCAGTAGACAGAGGAAATCTTTGCGCGCACAGCCTTACGGCGATAAATCCAAGACTCTGTTTTTCCCCTCGTTAAGTCCTGCCTTTTAAACTGTTATCAGATATATGCGATTTGCATAAATATCTCGCTCGCCCTAAATTCGGGCAGCAACTGAAACTTTGAGATATCGATAGGAAAGTTCAAACTAAAAATAACTTGATTAATTAAAATAATGGATGCTACACCTTGTCTATAACCATTTGAACACTTTTGAATGTTACCATTTTTTACATTACTGCAAATCATTTAATTTTCAGATTCTTTCCTGTTTATCTTTTACAACGCTTTGTAAAGACATCGGAACAAATTTTTACTAAATATTTTTATTGTTTCATTTAATAATTTTGTTACACTTTGGAAGATTTAACTTCAACAACACTACCACGCTGGACCAGAAATTAAGAAAAGAAATGAAAGTTTTATCTTAGTATACATATACGGATAGATAATTTTTTTCTGACACTGATGTATTCGCATGTAGATAACGGAGACTTCTGACCCAGCTCATACAGACATTGAATATTTTGTCTAAGTCACCACGATCACTGACTTGCATTGTCATAGATTTTCTTGTCACATCTATTTCTTTCTTAAAAAAAGCTTATACACTATTTTCTTTACAAACATGTCTAAAAAATATCTCATCTTTATAAGAAACATCAACCCTTTGAATTAAATTTCTACGAAAATAAGAACACTTATTTTGTAAACATGTTTATCTCTGACTCAAAATTTCTTCTTTATCATATTCGAAATGAACAATGAACCGTACATACCTAATAGATTGTACTGATGAACCAGGGTTATTATATAACTAATTGTATTGCATATCAAGTGAATATGTGTTCACTGTAAAAAAATGGTGTAACACCGGGGTGCCTGGGTAAAAAAACCCTACGCCATGTTGAACAGGTAAGTAATTGCGAATAATGTCAACTGTATAACTTGAGAACCAGATCATAATATATGCCATTTCTTGCTATGAACAAGATGAACTAATTGTGTCTAATATATTATAGCGTGTCGACAATCAGAAACAACGAGAAACCCGCAAAGTTACTTACTTCTAAGCATATAAACAGATACAAGAAGTGAATATGTGAAAGTCATGTTTCCCCCCCCCATTTCCCCCCCCCCCCAAATGCTCATTTTTCAGGTCGAAATTCACTAACGCACAAATGTATTTATTGCATTTTTAATAAAATCTTAAAGGCTGAAATGAGTTTTTCAATACTAAATTTGTACTTTTCGACTTCAGTCTACTGAAACGAAAACATTCATAACTTATTACGAAGATAAAAGTTTTACATGTTATACTTTTTTAATTAATTTTCAAACCACTTGCTTATCTTTGCAAATTTATTTTTTAGTCCAGTGCTGATATATTGCTAATTTTCGTTTTTCATTGCATTTCGTATGTGACAAAAAACTTAATTTCAAAACGTTTACTTACTTAACGTCTTGCATTGCTGACCGGGGCCATGCTTTTCATTTTTATTACATATCATACGAATATTTTTAAAAAAGGTATATTCTTTCCTTCTGTTAGCACAGTTTTAACCAAGTTAGCACAGTTTAACCAGTATTTCACTATTACAGAGACTTCTTTAGTAAAAACTTAAAAGTTAAACTGAACGTTTCAGTACTAATTTGAAGATTCTGGATATATCCTACTCAAATGTTCATAACTGAGTAGCAAAATAATTTATATATGTACTTTGCTGCACTCTTGGTTAATTTTTAATTCCTTGTTCATCTATAATGCTTGTTTTCAAATGAAGGATCGAAATGATTCTTAACTTTTCGCTTTTCCAAAGAATTTCGTAACCATATATGTTTAGTACAGAAAATTTTCCTAATTTACCGATATTATTACGAAAATATTTATATATTTGTTTCTTTACAAACATGTACTTGAATACCCACGTTTAATTATTTAATGTATATTTTTCTATATCAGAAGTAAAATTTGGAACGAAATATTTTAAATAATGTCATGTTCCACAAAATTTATGCATTTGTGGTGTCGTTGCCTTTTTGTAAACTTTTGAGAGTACGCTCTCGGTAGTCTTTTAGACATTTCGAAGCTGTTTTCTCTTTGCTATTGGTATGTTTGCTATTGGAAACTATTTTATCTCTGCTGTTGGTATATGCCAATAATTTCTCGATACGTTTTGGGTTTATTTCCAGCCTATGAGTTATTTAAATACTTCAAAATGTATTTGTAGATCGTTTATGTTGACACCGATAGATTTCTTATATGTTTTTGAAAACTTTGTTTATTTTATTCACTGATATTTTCTGATATTTTCTTAAAATTTTACTATTCAGAGAATTATCAATTATAGCAGAGTGGCGGATTTGTTCTCATTATTCAACATACATATGAACTTTAGTATTCCAAGTCTAAAGAAAAAAACGGTTTATGAAAACAACATCACAGTCATTCGCAAATAACCTTCGCCTCAAAACTGAAAATTTTATGCTCAAAATTTACTTAGGATGCAGGAAAAGAAACATTAAATGATTCAAAATGAAGACAATTAGGTAAACTTTCCGAAATGAAATATACAGTAGTATATCAGGAATTATTAACTTAACTTCTAACTTGTTTGCAATTTTGTTAAATTGTATATAATGAGCATATGTGAGACACGAAATGCATTCGGATGCGAAAAAAATAACAAACATTCAAATATCTGGCAATGATTCAAACTTCGTTGGAAATGTAATGGCACGAAAAAGTAGACAAATATATCTGTATGGAATATCTTGATGATAATTTCGGAGTGTGTTTGTTTCGGATATAAATAGTTAAAGGCTCCTAGGTTAGTAATGAGCTACTAAATCAATTTTCGTCAAAAACGCAGTCATTTCATTCGGTCAATTTTCATCAAAAACTCAGTAAGTAGTTCGGCGTACTGACAAAATGTTACTTAAATTCTCTAGCTTTATGACTTCTCTCAGACATTGGCAAGACCAACGTCTATCTGAGCAATACAAGATAACTATATGTTTAATAGGTTACTTCAAAGATATTAAAGAAATAACGTTTGGGATTAAATACGGACATTTTCAAGAAAAAAAGTGTTCTCTTATATTCTTTCGGTATTATAATTATAAACAAAATGCAAAAATTAAGTAAATACGTCGATAAATCCCAGGACAAAACGGTAAATTAACACGAAATATTTTCTTATTTAAATGGGAATCGATGATCATAATAAATTAAAAAAAGCTGATATACAGTGCATTAAATTTTTTCTATCGATCTATGAATTCATAACAATTAGCGAAAAAAAGTCATTTATCCCGTTCGTTTGCTTACGACATATTCTCTCGTCTCTCTAATTTTTTTGCTTTTGAGTTGTATTATTTTTGAAGTTGCAATGTCTCTGTATCTGAAGCTTCAAAGCACAAAATCCCCCAGATTTATTAATTTGCGCCTAAATGTAGAAGACAGCCTTTAAAAGGAAGACTTTAGTATAAGTAAATGTACTACAGGCAGAATAAAATTAAAAAAATACTTCATTATTTTTCGTACCATGTTCATGAAATTACAAAAAGGTTCTTGGTCGTTTACATGCTTTCCTGTATGTGCCATTTACGTTTATTGTGTTTCCATCTTTTATCTAATTTGTGAAGTATTTCTGTTTGAATATTTGTAATTGAATCTTTCTGTAACTGATTTTAAAGTGTACATATATTTTGATCAAAGCACAGGGGGAAATGAGGAACGCTAACAGCACTGTGTCTTTTCTCAAGAATACAGCTGGAAAATGCTTAGCATTTTTAAAGTTGCTAATTGTGTTAAATCATTGTATAGAGTTCCTATAAATATATGATATTTGCGCGTGATTTTATTTGCTATCTATGAGATATTAAATGTCAAAAAAGCTGTAAGACTTCATTATTAAATACTGTCAATTTTGAAATGCGTACCTAACTTAGAATGTGTTAAAACTTTTAAGTTAAGTTGGATTATTATTTGGAATTCATATCAATATTACATGTTATGTATGATGCTTATGCATAATTGTATTTGCTATCTGTGAGAAGTTAAATGTTCTCAAAGAGCTTCAAGAGCTCAGTGTTAAAAAAATAATGCCAATTTGATATTTCTGTCTTATCAAATAATTTTAACTCAAAATAGTGCATATAAATGTCAGCAAGAACAGGACTAAGAGGATTACCCATAGCTAATCCTTCATTTTGACGATAATATTCATTTTGGAAAACAAAGTGAGTTTGACTCAGAGAGACTTTAGTAAGTGAAACCAACTCATCAATTTCAGTATGTGTGAAATGGAATTCCCTAAGCGTAGTTTCAAGACATTCTAGTGCTCATTCGACTGGAACGTTAGTAAACAGTGATTTGACATCAAATGAAACCATAATAGAATGCAGTGGAGAAATACCTTTAAGTTTATCGATGACTTCAGAAGAATTTTTTACAGTGTGAATATTGTTAGCAAGTAAAGGAGAAAATCTGGAAACTAAATATTTAGCCAAAGGATATGATGCTGTACCTATGTTGGAAACAATTGGTCGAAAAGGAATACCAGTTTTGTGGACTTTTGGGAAAGCGAAAAGCCTAGCACAGTTAGCAATAGGTGGAATAAGTGATTTCTTCAACTGTGTTGGGAGTATATGAGAAGATTTAATAGTTGTTTTAACTTTTGTGAGGTCCGAAGTTGAAGGATCTTTAGGGATCGAGCAGTATGAGCCTTCATTTACCACTTTAGAGACTCCATCTATATATGTGTGTTTGTCCATAACAACGATCTGTCCGCCCTTATCAGCTTTAGAAATAATAAAATTAGTATCAGGATGAATTTCACGCAAGGTCTCCCTTTCCTTTTTGGTAAGATTCAAACCCTAAGGTTTGTTGTTAAAATTAACGTTATGAGTAATTAGGTGACGGATTGTATCCTTCTGCTTTTCTGAAATTTTAGTAATTTATAGAATATTGTGTCAGTGTGGCTTGAGATATATTGGCCAAACAAAAAGAGCGTTAAAGTTTCGTATCAAGGAACACAAATCTTATGTCCATAAGGGCGAAATTAACAAGTCTTCAATAGCGTATCGTAGTTGGAAATTTAATCATAATTTTGACTTTGGATCTGCAAAAATTATTCAAAAAGGTTCTTCCGTTGGTGAATTGGATTTTCTTGAGGCTTTTCATACTCACAAAGATTTAGCATGTTTAGTGAATGATTTTAAGTCTAATCCAGTCCTTCCTAGCGCTTTTAAAATTTTATTAACATAATTCTTGATTACTATTTTTGCCGATAGATGGCGTTGCCTCCTCGCGCGTGGTTTTACCGGAGGGTATAAAAAAAGTTACTGAGGTTGCTTTCCCCTTTCTAGATATTTCGTTCTCCTGATGTGGAGGGACCTGTAGCTGCTCTCGAAATCGCTTGAGTGTTTTTAGTAAATGTACGCCAAATACAAGATTGTTTCAGCGAATTTGATTGCCATATTGGCGTGTTTCTCTTCTATTCTAATGTATGGAATATCTTGATGATAATTTCGGAGTGTGTTTGTTTCGGATATGAATAGTTAAAGGCTGCTAGGTTAGTAATGAACTACTAAATTCGGTCAATTTTCATTAAAAACGTAGTAAGAAGTTCTGCGTACTGATAAAATGTTACTTAAATTCTCTAGCTTTATGACTTCTCTCAGACATTGGCAAGACCAACGTCTATCTGAGCAATACAAGTTTTATGTTATGTTTCTGATTTAAGAGCAAGTTGCAGATTTAAAAGGGAAGTTACCCGTGTGAAAGGCCGGTTATCGGGATGCCGAAAGCGTAAAGGACACGCTTGAAGGAACAACTTAAACTTATAGCGAAGGAAATTCGAGTTTTCAGTTGAGAAACTGTGAGACTATTCGTAAAAGTTTCTTTGTAATCCAGAACATGTTATTCATCGATTTTAGTCAAAAGACTCTCTGTAAATAGGAAATTGAATTGTGTTAATTAAAAGCAACTAGTAACTAGTATAGTAGTATAGCAAAACTGTTGTATTGTATTTCTATGTATAAATAATGCATGTATTTAATGTAAAACTGTTTTCTATGTAATGCATGATTGTATGCAAGCCTTAAGCACAGGTATTGGGAATACTGAATATTTTGGAAAAGCGTAAAGGATACGGAAGTTAAAATTAAAATGTAATGTATAAAAGCGTAAAGCGCGCTAAATTAGAAATTGAATATATAATTGTTACTTAACGCAATGAGCA
>KK115410.1:0-13061 GCA_000611955.2 Stegodyphus mimosarum
TGCAGTATATAAATATTTCAAATCGATAAAATCTCACTATGGCACGCTCATGAAAAAAATCAACAATAATCTTAATTTTCAAATTACAAACATAATATGCACCGTAAATCTTAATGTAAAAAGCAAATGCAATATAACGCTTCACGCTATCAAAATTGCTCATCTTCTTAAATATCAACAACTAAATAATATTTCAACCAAAACACATAATGTAAACAAGAGTTTGCCCGATGAGTTAACCAAAAAAAATTCGAAATTATCAAGAAAAAATATGAGAGCATTGTGACGCACGGGTATTGTTAGAAACCGTATCATTTAGTATTCGAACAGCAACCACATCATTCGTATTCGCATAGCAACCGCATCATTCGTACTCGAATAAACCGCATCGTACGACAGATGCGAGTAACGAACAGATGCGAGTAACGAAATGAATTTGCGAGTACCGAATCGGTACTTCGAGTCAACCGTTGTGAAATGGAAGAAAGAATTGTTCTACCTCGTGGAAGCTCGTTTTTCTGTTTTCAATTAAAAAGTCTGGTAAGTTAAACTTTCTAATCTTTTTACATATTATTAAATTTTCTTTTAATGTATGTTTACTTAGTTAAAATGATAAGAATTTATGCAGTGCATCTTTAAAGTTAAAAGAAGACTATTGTTGCTTTTTGAATCATATTATTGTGTAGTGTTAAACAAATCAAATTGAACTGTTTAGCTTTTCAACGTCGTTGGCCGCGTGCATATATATCATTATTATCGGACTTCGAAATTGCGCAAGAAAATCTGATACTTTATAAATTACATTTAAAAATATTGACTTTGGTAAATGCGATTTTTTTTTTTTGTTCTGAACTCGGTTTTCCGTTGTTTCGGTCTTTAAATAATTCTCATTTAAAACTTTATTTTTGAGAAATAAACGGCCGTAGAACTCATGGCCCAATTCAGGAACAAACATTGAATGTTAAAATGTTTGCCCATACTTCATGTGGTAAAAACAATCAATCCCCCTCCCGCTTGAAATTTCCGATTTTGCTGTGCCTTTCCCCCATTCTTGTACAAAACAAAATAATAACCAGTCATCTTGGCTAACCATTTAATATCACTATATTCGCCAAAATACCGTTGTCTATTGTAATTCACTTTTTAATCTTTAATTAATTAACTTTATATTAATGCTGTTAATATAATTTAATGTTACTACTTCCTTCTAAATTTATTTCTTATTAGTTAATACTTTCCAATTTCCGGCAGTTTTTCTGGCATATTCGCGAAACTAATTCTGGCATTATGATCACGTATCATTATGAAATTTAGTGCACATATTTTTAACTTATGTATGCTGCTAAATAAGTATAAAATACTTAAATTTATTTTTAAATATTTATTTTATTTTAAATTTATTTATTATTTATTTAAATTTTTTTTTATTTTAAAATATTAAATACATTTCTTTTTTTCCTTTAACTCCAATATGTCTGAAAAAAAGAAGACATTTTTTAATCCAGATTGGGCAGATTCTAATCTCAATCCTCAGTGAAGTCCATGGTTGCAACCTATAGAAGGTGCTCCTAACATGGCAAGATGCACATTTTGCCAAAAAATTATCATGCTTACTAACATGGGAAGGAAAGCAATCGCAAGCCACATAAAGAGTGTAAAGCATAAGAAAATCATTTGTATGAAGATGAATTCGGAAAACTTAAAAAAATTTTTCTCCATAGAAAAAAACAGCTCTGAAACAGAGCAGCCTTTGGCAATAGTTGCTGAAACATCAAATTTAAACTCCTTCGTAACTAAGGACAAAGTTTTAGGTGCGGAATTACTGTGGGCTATGAAACTTGTTTGTTCACATGTTTCTTACAATGCATTTAATGATGCTGCTGTTCAGGGTTCGTACAGTCCTTAAGACTCCTTAAAAGTCCTTAGGTTTTTTGGGAATCGATTTTTGGTCCTTAATTTCGGTCAAAATCGGCAGAAGGTCCTTAATTTTAATTATCTGAAATTTCTGTCTGTTTTTACGATTGCCAGTTTGAGTATGAATTAGCATTTTGGAGGAATATTTTTGGCGATTCACTGACATATCTTTTGTATGGGTGAATGGGTTCATGTGTTATAATTTGTTCTTATTTCTAACGTAAATAGTGGGATACTCGAGTTCCTAAGCAAGAAGTGAAACATAAGCATTTCGAAATTCATTTCTTTTTTAATGAAGATCTCTTAAACAAATTTTCGCTTTTGGTGATGTGAATTTTTTTATTTAACGGTTCTAAATTTCGCGACATATCAACATTTTGGGGATTTTAAGATCAGTTTTTATAGAAAATTTTTAATTTTGAGATCTGGGAATTTTTTGCCGATTTTTTTTTAGTATTCCATTAAAATAATGGTAATATATTGAAATTATATTTAAAAAATAACATTATAATAAAATATTTGTATTTTTCTCTGCCATATTATAAAGTGCCATTTTAACAACTTATTATACAATATTTTGAATCTGAGAAATAAATAAGGTATAATGCTATAAAACACGATTTACGAAACAGTTCTTACTGAAAGTGAAATTAGCTATGTAATTAATTAAAAATGTTTTCTTTTAAATTTTTTCATAGTAAGAGTTTTTCCCATGTAATTGTCTGAGAATATTCAGAATTCTTAGAATATGCATCAATTTTCTTTATAAAATTTATTTTACACTTTTCCTTTTTTTCAAAATATTTCTGGGTTTAGGCTGTTGCAGAATTGGTAAGGATAATTTTTCTTTAGGATTTTAGACATTGCAGCTTGTAAAGTTTAGAAGGATTTGAAGGCAAGATTTATAGACCTACGATTCCAGAAGATTCCAGTAATATGTGACAAAATTAAAAATGTCTCCATGGTATTAACACATAATGGATGTATTTTACAGAAAGTTTGTGATGAATTTCTTACTTTTTGGAGAACGCCTGGAAGAACAAGGAAAACATAATATTTGAACGTTTTACTTCTGATACTAGAATCTTTTTCTTTACATGTTTGTCTTCCCTTTATTTTCTCTTCTTTTCACTGGACACAAGCATGGAAAATATCAAAAATGCTTCTAATCTTATCACATGGACAGGCATTATAGAAATGTATCTTTTTATTAATAAAGAAATTGAAAAGTGACACTTTAAAAGATTCATATAATATGTCTTAATGCATCATGCAGAACTGGCGCTAGGAATTTTCCCACCTGATGCAATCTCTGTGAATCTTAAATTCTGCTGCCTAGTGCCTTTCTAAATTCTGCTTCCAGTGCCTGCTCTAAATTCTAAAAGTTATGACATTTCTAAATTTTGTTGCTCAGTTTGTCACTAAATTCTAAAATTGCTGCCACATCAGCTCTATAACCAGCCCTAACCATATATATTTCATATTTCTTCTGAATTTTGATATTGCTATAGAAATAAAATTAACAGCTTTTCTTATACACTCTAAATGCATTTAGTTTTTTTAGAATAACAGAAATCCCTCATTAAAACCAAAAATTCTAAAATGAAAAGGAAATGTGTTGAAGAAAGAGACTGAATAATATATAAAAAAGTTATTCTTCAAAGATATGTACAGTTATGTAAATTACCCATTTTTTTTATAATTTTAGCCTTTACTATAGTTTCCAGATTTGAGCCAGCTTAAATTAAAATTAAATTGTATTGTTCCGCATTTTGATTTGATTGTTCTTGTTTAATTACATCACCACGAGCTGTAACTGATTTTGTTAGCATCACAACATGCTTTTATGTTCTAAGTTCTTTTTAAATAAGTAGCTTATTTAAACCTTTGTCTGACATTGTAGTTACTTTCAGACACAGCGATAATTTGCTTCACGTCTGACGGGAGGTTTTAGACTATTTAACTTTTACCAGATCAAGTAAACCCTCATAACTATATTATAGAGAGGTTGATAAGTTAGGAGATAAGTTTTGTTGTTACAAAACATGAATGTTTTGTAGCATTTAATGTGTATCCTAATATCGTTTAAGAATCAATGTCATAAATTACATATATTTTAAACTTGGAAATTTTATTAGATTGTGATTTTAATAGGGCTTTTTTAACGAATATTATTAAAAAAATAAAATTTCATATCGGCCATGTAAATCCATAATGACTAAGGTTATCTAAATACCTAATTTAATTGTTTTTAACTAACTGCTTATCCTTAAAAATTATCTCTGCATATTAAAGAGTGTTATTGCCTTTCATTAATCCTTACTGTGGCCACAAGATAAAACACAAAAATATAAAAATTCGT
The DNA here is from genome assembly GCA_000611955.2 of Stegodyphus mimosarum. Classification (NCBI taxonomy): domain Eukaryota; kingdom Metazoa; phylum Arthropoda; class Arachnida; order Araneae; family Eresidae; genus Stegodyphus; species Stegodyphus mimosarum. The sequence goes on from KK115410.1 coordinate 4,277, forward strand.
GTAAAACGTATTCTTTGCGTAACAGTACAATACAACTTACCACCTGTGATTCCTTAGTGGTTTATTGGACCTACACGAAGCTACGACACTAACTGCGACAGACAGAGCTCAGCTAACTTTCAAATTTTGCCAACCGTGCCTACATCAGGCCTTTTAGGTTCGTTCTAATCAGCAGGTCTCTCTCTAGACAAGCAGCAGCGGTGACAGGACGATCTTTTGTTATGAATCATGCTGAGTATAAACTTACTTCTCATTTTAATCTATGCCGGTTGAAATAAAATCTACTTGCTATTTACTAAACCTCTAAACTGAGCAAGTATGTGACAAAAATGAAGCATTAAAAAAAATCATAAAACTAACTGTTAGCAAAACATAAATAAAATGGGCTCTACTCTGATGTAAGTCCCCGGTTGCTCCCCGGATATATGTGCTCTCCAAATGTGGCGATATGTGTTTTGTGCTGGTTTTTGGCGGGATTTTTTTTGTATAGCAACCCTTTTGAGGTTGAAAGTTAAGTGGGTGCGGTTGAAAGTTGAGTGGGTGCGGTTGAAAGTTGAGTGGGTGCTGTGGCTTTGTTTTGCGTTTGGAGTTTCGATGTTTGGGGAAAGCGTAGGTTGCGTTAAGGCTTAGGATTGTGCAATTCTGGGATTAAAGCCAGTCTCTTTCTACATGGTTTCTCATCAAACATTTTTGGTGAGGATTTTTGAAGCGGAGCATGACGCGTCATAAGTCCAAAAGAATTTTGAATGGTAAGTGAAGCTATGTTTTTTCTCGTGTATTTCAGGGAATGATAATGCATTTTGGGTGAAAATGCGGTTTAGCGCACTGCTTGGCGATTTTTTGAAAATCGCCAATTCGGCGCGTTTCTGCGAAACGTCTTTGCAATTCATTGCAACCTTCCCGACACGCTCCGCGAAAACCTATTGTAAACAAAACATACAATTCTAAACCATAAATTAGTATGGAAACTATTGCCACAAAAATATAATAAAATAATATGCAAAACGAACATTACGATCATTAAAATATTCGTCAGTTACCTTTAAATTAATTATTTACATTTTATGTTGTAATACTTACACATTTTATGCGTTACATAACCTTCCCAACACGCTCCGCGAAAACGTAACCAAAATGGCATCCCAGAAAGAAGGAATTTTTTTTAAAAGGGCATTAAAATTACAAACGATACCATGTACACACCGTTCCGTTTTAACTTAAAAAAAAATCTGCGAATTGCACAATGTAGGCAACGTACACAAATGAACAAAATAAGCTAAAATAACGAAAATAAATTACAAGAAAATGCCATGTGCACAGCGTTCCTTTTAAACTTAAAAAAAACTTCAGCGAATTGCACAATGTAGGCAACGTACACAAATCAACAAAATAAGCTAAAATAACGAAAATAAATTACAAGAAAATGCCATGTGCACAGCGTTCCTTTTAAACTTAAAAAAAACATCAGCGAATTGCACAATGTAGGCAATGTGCACAAATCAACAAAATAAAATAAATTGCAAACGATACCAGCGTTCTGTTCTTCAGCTGAGCCAAATTATTTCAATAAAAGGCAACAAAATATAAAAATTAAGCAACTTGCACTTCCAATAAAGTAATAAATGTACATGTACATTCACTCACCTCTCTCAGCATCACAGCTAAATCCATACCGACTCGGTATTTAGCGAAATATAAGGTACGAAAATAGCAAACACTCAACACAAAAACACCGCATTCAAAGAATACAACGACAACTGAAATAACTACTTAAATTAACACGTAAGAATTTCGAATAAACCGCTACGTCATCTCACATTACCCATAAAACCGTTCTTTATAAAATAGGAAATACGCATGCGCGAAAACTACATATGGTCGCAGCTTCAAAATTTCTGGTGAGGCTTTTTGAAGGATAGCATGACGTGCCCAAGGTCCGAAAGAATTTTGAATGGTAAGTGAAGCTACGTTTTTTCTCGTGTATTTCAGGGAATGTTAATGCATTTTGTAATGTATTTAATGAATATTGTATTTAAGGTGATTGTGTTATTAATGAATTATTTCTTCACGGTTTGTGTTTATGCTTACGGTATATATTTTTTAAAATTTATTGTTATTATTTTAGCTTATTTTAGCGAGGTTTGCAGAATGTCATGATTTCTGCTTAGTGCCATGAATTCTGCAATTCTCTGATGTTTTTTAAAGTTAAAACAGATCGCTGTGTACATGGTCTTTAAGAGAATTATATTATTAATAATGAATGATTTGTTCACTGGTGTGCTGGTAGAAGTATATTTTCGTGGAAATGTATTGTTATTTTAGTTTATTTTAGCGAGGTCAGAGCTATGCGATTATTTCAGCGCAGTGCCACGAATTCTGCAATTCTCTGATGTTTTTTAAAGTTAAAACAGGTCGCTGTGTACATGGTTTCTCGTCAAACATTTTTGGTGAGAAATTTCACACTTTTACTATGTAAATTTTTTGTTTTTATTTCAGATTTATAGCGTAAATTGTGTGTAAAAACCGCGTTTTGTCAGACTAGGCTTAAAGTCCGAAATGTAAACAAAAAATTTAGATAGTAATGGCGTGTCGTGGAGTTTCTCGCCAACCGGGGACTGATATAAGAGTAGTTATATTTAATGCTGCTTGATACATTTTATAAAGTTGATTTTATTCTCAAACTTATTAATAATTTTGTTAACTAATTCATGTTTAATAATAATTCATCCTACTTACGAATCCATTTTCTTTTTAGGATTATATTACAAAAATGAAGTTCAGGCATTGATAATATTTTTAATTGAATTTATTCAGTTCCCATTTCTTCATAGGTCTTTAATTTTTTTTCATTAATGGTCCTTAAAAGTGCTTAATTTCCATGTGCAGAAATGTGTACGAACCCTGTGTTCTGTTCCAGATAATGTTTGATGATAGCAATAAAGCTATGACCTTGGGACGTACAAAAATGTCATATTTAGTGTCATTTGGTTTAGCTCCATACTTCAAAAAGATGCTCATTTCTGATCTTAAGAACACTGAATTTGTAATATGCTTCGATGAAGCTTTAAATAGAATTGTTCAGAGAGGTCAAATGGACCTTTTTGTTAGATTTTGGGACAGTGTGAGGAATGAAGTTGGTACGAGATAACCTCACATCAATTTTTTTGGACATGCTTCTGCCGACGACCTTCTGAGAAGTTTCTTTGAGGGCACCTCAGAACTAGATAAAAAGAAATTGCTGCAAGTATCATTGGATGGACCAAATGTCAATCCTAAATTCCTCAGAGATTTGAAAGAAAACTTAGCAAATAATAATGTCTGTCATATACAAATGTATTAGATATTGTATTAGATATAATGTATTAGATATTGGGTCCTGTGGTTTGCATGTCGTTCATGGTGCCTTTAGAACTGGCTATAAAGCTGCTGACTGGAATTTAAGTGCATTATTTAAAAATATGCATAGAGTATTTAAAGATAGCCCTGCTCGGTGAGCAGACTAACTGTACAACTTTTCCACTAAAGTTCTGTGAAGTAAGATGGTGTGAAAACATACTTGTTGCTGAGAGAGCTATTGATATTTTTCCTCATGTGAAAAAATATGTAGAATCATCGGAACTGCCAAAAACTGCATCAGTTGAAAGACTGAGAGAAGCTGTTAAAGATAAGCTTCTTTTGGCAAAAATCTCTTTTTTTATTTCTGTTGCGGGAGTTTTACATCTCTTTCTAAAGTCATTTCAGACAGCTGATCCATTGTGCCCCTTTCTGTATACAACTTTCCATAGTATGCTAAGTCATCTTCTCTCCAAATTTGTCAAAAGAGATATACTGCAAGAAGCAAAAACTCCTGAAAAACTGATAAAAATAGATGTTCTGGATCAAAACATTTATTGTAATGTTGTAGATGTGGATGTGGGTATTGCTGCTGGTGCGACGTTAGCTAAAAGTGGAGTGTCTGATCTTAAGAAAAGAGAATTCAGAACTCAGTGCAGAACCTTTTTGGTTAAACTGGTATAAAAAATATTAGAAAGAAGCCCATTGAAATATAGCTTGGTTAAATACATTTCTTCGTTAGATCCTAAGCTCATTATGTCTAATGAATTTTTATGTGAGAAAAGGATTGAGAGGTTACTGCATATACTGTATGAAAGTGAATGGATAAATTCCACAGTTGCAGATAAATCGAAAGTTCAGTTTAAAGAATTGTTATTCAGAAGTAAGGGTGTTTGGAAAGACACTTTTATTAATTATTCTGCAATGCGACTTGATCACTTTTATAAGGACTTGATTAATAATTCAGATTTTAAAGAACTTTAGAATGTTGTAAAACTAGTTCTAATTTTATCACATGGCAATGCCACTGTAGAAAGTGATTTTTCAGTTAATAATGATATGTTGGTGGAAAACCTCCAGGAAACTTTTTTAACAGCAATGCGAACTGTTTATGATGCCATAAAAGTAAATGGAGGTGTGATGAATATTAATATATGCCAGATCTGCCTGTGTTGCATATCATCAGGTACTCGAAAACGAAAGACTGTGTGATAATAAACGTAAAAAAATATTATTAGACAAAATTAAACCACAGGCACAGATTAAAATTTTGGAGTCAAAAAAACAAAAATTGAGCAGTGATGTTTCTTCAATTGACTTACAAATTGCAGAATTAAAAATTAAAACAGAATTCTAATTTAGTGCTTATTTTTCATCAGTATTTTTTGTATTAATGTATTGTTTAAATATTCTAAATGTCTTTTTTATTTTGTTTTGAATCCTAATAAAAATTTAACATTTAGTTTATATTATGTATGCTTATATTAAGTTTTGCATTGGAAAAAAAAATGCTTTTTTAATCTTTCAGAATTTAGCAAAAGTTATAATAATAATGAGGTGATTGTTTGGCAATTATATATAATTTAATAGGATAGATATAACTGGCCTCCTACTGCTGTTTTGTGAAAAATAACTTTCATTCCAGAATTTATCTATAATACTTTTAAAACAATACACCTATCAATCATGACATAATTTTATCACAATTAATCAGGGAGAAAATCTATGTTTAAAAGTTCATACATTGCATTGAAAAATCAACGAATTTCATTTCTGATTTTGTTTATTACATAGATGGAATGTATTGTAAGTATTTAATTTCTTTTGTAAATGAAAGTTATTGAAAATAACTCCTGTTATAGCCATAATATTATTTTAGGGGAGATATACTCTCTCTATACATATATGTGTCATATGCAATTGGCAAATTTTTGTGTTTTCAAGTCGTACTATAATTAATTAAACTTTAGCACAACCAACGCACACTACGCGGGTAGACTGGAATTTCCTTAAAATATACCTGGGAAACCTGGAAAAGTCAGGGAATTTGATTGTCCTGTTTGAGTAGCAACCCTGATATTATCAATTTAAATTTATCATTGCAAGGAAAAACTGCCACATTTTATACAAATGTCTACTGTCTTCTTTTAAGAAGATACTTATGTATTGGTTAGAGTGTGTGGGAAAAAGAGACATTTATTGCATCCCCCAAACAAATACAGAAAATTATTCAGCCTCATCACAAAGCTTTGAAATTTATTTTCTGACAGCATAAAGAAGGCGCTTGATATTGTTGAATAGATACTATATTTGATTTTTTCCTTTTTTTTTAAATCTAATTAAAACTTGCTAAAATATAATGTTACGATAAGTTTGACATTTCTCAGTGAATTAAAAGTTCTGTTTGAAAATCAAAAGTCTCACATAGTTTGGGGTACATATTTGCAAGATGAATTAAAATCTTGCCTGAGAAAACAAAATTAATATTGCTGCCTTTCTGTGAAGCAGGATTCTTCTTTTATACAGGAACCAAGACAGTATGCAGAAACTGATTATTTGAAGAATCAGACCTTCATCTCCAATTATTACTTAAACCTAAAATGTGAAAAAAAAAGTGCAAAAATATGCACCTGTACACAGAGTGTAACAAAACTGATGGTCACAGCTGTAAGGGGTAATATAACTTTTCAGCGTACAATGTGGGGTCGGAGCCATGAGGAAGCACTTTCTATGGAGTGGATGAAATGCCCTCTTTTTTTAAGACCTGTCATTCAGCTGCTATTCGTTGCATGACCTGCAGTAATGTTCGAATATGGAGAAAGCTCGTATGCACCATATTTACGGTACTGCAAATGGCAGTGCCATAGAAGCAGTAAGACTTTTCCAGGAGCAATTTCCAAATAGGGCACTGCCTGATCAGAGAACATTTCAGTACTTAGCACAGGCAACTCTTGGAGACGGGCTCATTCCACAGCCAAAGAGATGACACAGGCCGACCATGGAGCACGAGAATGATAAATCGAATGTAGACAATTGTGGGCAGTCAGGCAAGTAATATACTGGAGTTTTATTCATGAATCCTCATTCAATGGGAGCATGATTACATCTTCAAATTCTGAGAATGCAATAGCTGATGATCAGAATAGTGAGTGGAAGGGATAGTTAATGTTAGTACTGAATCTGATCATCATGAACATAATACTGCTTGAAATAATAGCCCTAATAACAATAATATAGTCAATGAGTCACCTTTATTGATTAGAAACAGAGAAATTAGATTCCCAAATAGTTATCAGGACTTTGACACACATGGTATGCCAGAACTGCAAATGATAAATTTAGATTTTATGTGCTTTGCTAAAGCTTTAGCGGCAGCAACAAATTATTTGTATTCTAAACCAAAAACCACTGATGAAGTCTTAAAAGGCAATGATGCAAACCAGTGAAAGGATTCTATATGTGAAACTGTTATAGGTAATATTAAAAACAAAACATGGGAAGTAATATTTAAACCGTATAGCAAAATCGGACAGTAAATGGGTTTTCAAAATTAAATGTAATTCTGAAGGCAAGATTGTAAGGTTAAGACACATTTAGTTGTTAATGGTTATTCTCAGATTGAGGGAATAGACTGCAGTGAAACATTTGCACCAGTTGTCCATTATTTAACGTTACAGAGTTTTTATTACCTTATGTAGCTATATATGATTGGAAAATTGACCAGGTGAATTTTGTACAGGGAACTCTTTAAGTGAAGATATTTATATGAAAATACCAAATGGTTTTAGTGAATTTTACAAGCAAAACTTTATATTTAACAAAGCATTAGATGTATTAAAGCAGAATGGCAGATATGGTACCAAATATTAGAAAAGGCTTTCTGAAGGGAAAACTGATAGAAGTGAGACTGAGGCAAGGTTCTTTTGACAGCTGTATCTATTAAAATAAATGAAAATAAAAAATAGTTATTGTCCCTATTTATGTTGATGATTTACTTATTTTTAGCAATAACATAGAATGTAAAAATTGAATAAAACAGCAACTTAAAGAAAAATTTTAAATAAAAGATTTGGGACTAGCAAACTGTTGCATAAGAATTAAAATTGAATGAGATAGGACTAAATAAAAGGTCCATTAGCCTAAGTCAAACTTAGTATGTGTGCATTATTCTTCGCAGGTATAATAGGCATCAGTTTCATAGTGTAAAAATGCCACTAGAGGAAATTCCACTGCATAGGAATTAAAATTGAATGAGATAGGACTAAATAAAAGGTCCATTAGCCTAAGTCAAACTTAGTAAGTGTGCATTATTCTTCGCAGGTATAATAGGCATCAGTTTCATAGTGTAAAAATGCCACTAGAGCACCAACTAGTAAGGAACAAAAAGTACCAGTTTCTTATCGGGCTGCCGAGTCTTCTTTACACAGCTTAAGCACCATGACCAGATATAAGTTATGCTGTGAATTTGCTTAGTGTGTTCTTTATCAATCCAGTAAGTATTCACTGGAATGCTACCAACCACATCATGTGATATCTTCAAACCTTTATAGATGCTGGCCGATGCTGGTGCGATTAGCCTCTTCAGGCTATTCGCACCAACATTAACCACGCATGCGCATTGGGTTGTCAGTTCCAGATCCGTCATTTGAACTGAATCGAAAAGAACGAATCCTAAGTGCGTGAACTGCCCACATTTCCTTTATTTATTTATATATAAAAAAGGGCAGACTTCTATATTCGCAATGTTTATCGTTTTTCATTTTCTGGACAGTTGGAATAGTTTAAATGACTGATTTGGGGGGCTACGATCTTGTATACACTTTTTGTACTTCTTATAATACATTTAGATTCGAAGATGTGTTTTACAAAATCAAGATTTTACCTTATTCCTCTCTGAAATTTTTTGTCTTTTATAATAAAAATTAGACCGAGTATTCCCGCGTAGAAAATTTAGACGTGAAATAAGTTAAAAGCGATAAAATCAACTATTAAATGAACAATTAATGATATAATACTGGTTATTAACAATTTTGTATGCTTCTTTAATTTTTCTATTCTTTAAATTTTCTATTTTTTACTCGTTATTTTCAATATACAAAAAATATTTTAAAGAATTTTGAACTTTGTTCGTACTAATATTTCAAAGAACCTTGATATATTATACAAACACATTAATAAATTAAATTTAAATAAATAATGGGCTGTAATTTAAAAGGCAAAAATAATTTAATAGAGATTTAGATTGAAAAATTTGCACACACAAATGAATTATCAGATTTTATAAGGTTTTATTTCATAAATAACTTTGATTTTGAAATATGGCATTTGAACCTATAAACATGTGTGGACACTGAAAAATTGATGCATATATAAGAACATTATAATTTTCAATAAGTTTTCCTATTGAATAATAAATTTTGACAGTTCTATGCTATAAGACTAGGGTCTAAGT
>KK115410.1:15271-60745 GCA_000611955.2 Stegodyphus mimosarum
CTTTCTTTGCTATCAGGGCGAAGCTGAAGTTTTATTGCACTAGTTAGGTACGATTTATTGCAAATTGTATGAAATTGTATTTTAAGCAAAAGTTTTTTCCTTATGCATTTACACTTTTGTACACTATATTTGATTGCACTTTTGTAATACAGAAGTGCATTTCAGTCCTATTTCAGAAGAAGAAGGACTGAAATGTATTTCATAGGTGCACTAAATTTACCAGGCTATGGCTGTAAATATTGGAGGTAATTGCAAAATAGCCACCTTTTAATCTATTCATGTGTTCACCACTGAAAAGTGGGGTGATTGCTGTAAGAAAATTTGAAAACTTTCTTTCTAAGAATATTTGAAATGCTTTAGGTGATATTTCTGCTTGTTTTTTTTAGTCTCTTTGGGCCTTGGGTCTTGTTTCTTCTCTTTGGGCCCACCAGTAGCTGACTGGTGACATTAGTGAACACTGGTGGTTCAGCCCACTTTAAAATCTCAACAAATGGCTAGCTGCATGGGATTTTCGGGGTTTTTTACCATTGATGATGTAAATACAAGCCAGTTTCCACAGAAAAGTCCATCATAAAAGCATCCTTTCACTTGTAGTGCTCACATGATTTGTCAAAATTTAAATAATCCAATCCACTTCTCTCTTTCTCTGAATAACTATATCCCAGCATTTTGCAAACTAGAATTCAGAGTACTACTTTGTTAAGCTCAGGGTTGCCACACTGCCTGGAAAACTGGGAAGAGTCAAATTTGAGAATTGACCAAAAAAAGTTGGGGAATTTTTAAATATTTTAGTCGAAATCTGAAAAAGTCTGGGAAATTCATACAGCTATCTCCAGATTTCATTTTACCAATCACTTTCTTGGTGAATTCTGTATCGCGTGAGTATCATTCGAGCAGCTAGTGTGGAGCCATTTTTCACAACGCCAATCTGATTGTTTTTCAGACCTCCAGAATCCAGACATTCTGCCAGAGGGTGATGTCAGTGATAAATTTGTTTTCATAGACGACAGTGCAACATGTCATTGAACAGTTGCTGTCCATGAGTGTCTAGGATGCGAGGATATTTAATGGCTCGTACGGCCAGCATGTTCTCCAGATCTGAATCAGACTGAAAATATCTGGGATGCTTTGGAGAAAAGTCTTGCTGGTCAATAATGACCTCTAATAAACAAGGACACTCTCATCCATGAACTGACAGAGGAATGGGATAAATTACCCCAACAGCCATTGGATAATGTTGGACAAAGTATGACACAAAGTGGGAATCTCACATCACCCTCCATGATGACCATATCCTGTACTGACATTTTATGCCAGAATCCTGTGAACCGTAAGTGCATTTTTTCCCCCACTTTTGTATTCAGCACAATATGACCATTTTGTCCCTTGAACGTTTTTCAGAGCCTTCTAGATTTTAGAGCACAATAAATTATCTTTATTGTTATGTCTTAATATTCTGGCATTATTTTATTTCACTTGGCATTCAAGCACACTTACTCTTAATGTGCTATAAAGTTGTTTGTGATTCATCCTTAGCAGTTGTCCACCAATATATTTATTTGTTCTGAAATTGATTTTTCATTGTTTTGGTTTTAAAATAGTTTTCATTTAAAATTTTATTTTCAAAAAATAAGCAGTGGCTATTTACTAAACCACTAGACCAGAGCTTCTCAACCGGTGGTACGCAAGAGAAAAATGTGGTACGCAAAGAAGCAAAGTATTTTTAACTATAAAAGTCAAAAATTAAAACCCCAACATTGTGATTTTTTCTCTAACATTCATAAATTTATGCGATCTGAGCTTTGTTCAAGAATGGTGGTAGTAGTAGTACTTTGTAGTGGTTATATTAAAGGTTTTCAATTTTTGTTTAGATGGTACACGTTAGTCAAAAGGTTGAGAACCGCTGCTCTAGACTGAGCAAGTATGTGAAAAAGTGAGACATAAAAAATCAGTATAAAGCTAACTGTTAGTAAAAATAAATAAAATGTCACTAATCTTCTTTCAAATATGTCCAACTATTGCAAGTGTAAAATATTTAATGTTACTTGATAAATTTTAAGTTGATTTTATTCTCAACCTTGTTTCTTACATTATGTTTTAATAATTTATTCAGTTCCCATACGCTGGTAGGTCCTTAATTTTTTCATTAATGGTCATTAAAAGTACTTAATTTCCATGTACCAGAAGTGTGTGTTAGGCATTTGCTGGAATTTCATTTTACGACTGAAAAATAGCATATTTTCTTGATTTATAGGAAGCAACTGTAGTTAATATTATAGAGCTTGCATTTTTACAACTTGTGATAGATATAATATACCTATTTTTAAAATGTAATTTTATTTGTGTATTACATAAGTTATAATTTATGGAATGGAAAATGATATATTGCTATATATATTCTTTTCATGAAATGCATTCAGACAGATTTTTAAAGTAACATACTTGTCTTTGAACATAATAATGAGCAACTAATTTCTTTTTAAGTAATATTAAAATGACAAAAAGAATTTCTTTTTAATTTAAGTTTCATATTATAGCTAATATTGGATCTAATTATGTACTCACATTTGATTGAAAAAAGCACATAAAAAGATCAGAGTGAAAATATTAGATCGAAAATTTAGTTTTGTATTTAAATATCATTAAAAGAAACACCATTTAAGTTCTATAAACATTTATAAAAAAACTTTATGTAATGGATACAACTTTTTCAGGATGCACAAACTTAACTTAAATCTTAAGGACTTTTCTACATTTTTATGCTTCTGTCATACTGTGGATTTTTGATGCATTTTCTTTCCCTGAATAGTTTATGAATTAAATTTACTATTAATTTATCTGTGACTAACCAAAAACTGTACTTTTGTAATTTTGAAGTTTATAATGATTGATGCATATTTTTGTCCGTAAAGGTATGCCTGTTTATAGTGGAAGTCCCGCACCTCCAAATCGTTTTAACATTCAACCTGGACATAGGTGGGATGCTATTGATAGATCGAATGGTTATGAAAAGAGGTACTTTAAAAAGGAGAATTGTAGAAAAGCTCTTCAGGACGAAGAATATTTATGGAGTGTGGAAAATATGTAATGTCAAAATGTAAATTATTGTATATTTTGTAATATATTCAGATATGTAATTATATTTTAACAGACATATGTGTTCAGATATAAAATAATCCAATAATGTTCAAGTGTTTCAAGAAGTTCATTTATTTCTGCAATCCATTGCAAGTGGCTTATTACAGTTACACCATAAATTTTAACTTTTTGTGAGGAAACATGTATATTACATTGTGAAATTAGTATAATTTGGGGATATAGCAGATGCCAGATATTTGTGCAATAGCCAACTTAAAAGATCATGCAAATTTTGACAAGTGAATAATGATCCTTTTCCATCCAGCAGGATTATATAAAACACATAGATCAATGATTACTTAGACGTATAAAGCAGCAAACTATATAAAGATGTGCTTGGGTTAGTATAATAGTGTTACAATTTAAAGTAGTACATTTTCTTTGTCGGTTTTGTAGAGGAAAATTGTATCGTGTTTATTTACATTATTTCGTTTATCTACTTTTAATCGCCAGAGCTTTCTCTTGTTTAATAGAACATCAATTTTTTGTTTTCAGATATCAGGAGTTCTCGTATTTGACATCATACCAGATGTTTGATTTGTGTTGACATCTGGTGTGTTGATAGTTAAAGGAACTGTGAATTCGAGGTTAAATTTCTATGAATTTAGTGGTCTTAAAGGAAACTTTCCTCATGAGAAAGTTACTCAAACTATTACATCAAACTTATTATACTTATCATACCCGTGAGGGGAGAGAGGAAGTATAATTTTGGTTTGCGGTAATTGCTATTCATTTCTATCAATTTCATTTTCCATCAATAATCACCATATGGAGTACAGCACATTAGAAACTTAACTATGCAGCAAACTGTAACCCTCCTGATAGCAATCTAAATTATGGGAAAGAGGTGCATAATATGTGTTCCAGCTTAGGATCATCAAAAAACTGTGCCTTTAGTTACACAGTCTGTTTTTACTTTTCAGAAAGACTTCATATATCCATTCCACATCTACAGTATTATCAGTACTTTAGACATCTGTTTTAAATCACTTAAGTAAACACTGTCACAGAAAGAAAGCTCTTTAACACCCTGAGGACCAACGTGCGAAGAACAAAGCGCAGCAAAAGGTATCAAACCCCTGGAAAAGGAATGTCGCCTGCGGCCCACGCATTTTCAGCAGTTAAGCCTACTTTTACAAAAAAATTCATATAAAATCAGTATTTTAATATAATGGCCTCAATTTTTGAAGTTGCGTACTTAATATACTATTTATTAATATAAAAAATACTGCATTAATAGAAATAAATGAAACATGCGAAATATTAAAATTTTATAAGCATGAAAACAAATACTATACACATGAAAATAAAATTACAAATAAACAGTGTAAGAGAAGATTAAGCAAGAATTATCTGTAGGTAATTAAATTCCAATTTAATAATTCTGCTGTATGTGGAATAATTCAAAACGAATCGACACACAGGACAATGACAGCTGTTTTCGCCAAGCGAGTAAGATGCATCGCGCATCAGAAAAGCTGATGTCTTTCCCTTTCTTTAATAATGCTGTAAACTTACTTTTCAATTAAGCAAGAAAGTCTATGTTAAGTTTTAAAATAAATATAAAAAAGGACACTGGTCTGAATTTTCCATCACGGAAGTTCGGCAGTGTTACACCAGCTATAGTCGGCTAGAAGTTTTTTCTTACATTCTCCTTAAAAAAAAAAGGAAAGCAAAACATTGAGCTGGATACAATTCCCCACATTCTAATAACGAAATAAACAAACCCGCCAGTGTCCCTTTAATTAAAGAGCTATGATCAATAAATATATCCAAACCAGAAGCTCAGAACAGAAACTGATGCTGATACATGAAAGGTCAAAAGCCAAATGACTTACATGCTATGAAAACATTACAATTTAGCACCATCTACTGGCATTTAAAAATGGAAAAAAATCCTTCCATTTTCAGGTTATGCGTACGCGATGCTGGGTGGAAGAGATCGATTAGATACGTGACGCTGTGCTACTAAGAATGAAATCGTTGTGTCGGTGTCCAGAAAGGGTTAAAAAACATTTGTGGCAGAGTAACAAGGAATAAAATCTGATAAACTCTATCACTTTATAAAAAATCTGATGCAGACACCACATGACTTTCTTGTACAGAATGTTAAATTATATGCATCTTTTGCTGCATTTCATTTAAACTTATTTCCTCAAATTTCATTAGACATAGATTTTTCATTCAATTAATTCATTTCTCACTTTGCAGCAAGGCATGCATGAAACTTCAAAATATCTTCATTGAAAATTGAAAATATAGAAAACACCAAATACAGTTAAAATAATTTTTGCAATTAAAATTAGAGTTTTTACCCAAAAATAAGCTATACAGCCAGCGGGCAAGAAGGCAGATTTTTTGATGCACAAACCTGAAAGTTTACTTTTGGTTCCACTTGGCAAAAGGATACTGAAAGTGCAGAAACTTAATTCACTATTCTGCTAAGTTCCAAATGTAAAGAAATAGGGCTGCTATGGTTAAAAAAAATTAGGCTTAGCCACACAAACAACCTTTAAATTGTTGATAACTCTACAACTATTACATGCAGATTTCCTAAAGGCTTGAAAACCTTAACCGGAAGATAAGAACAACATAATTCAATCATTTTTAAAGCAAAAAATGTACAATTTACCAACTTGTTATAGTAAAAATAAAACAGCTCAGCTAGCTAAGTAACAGAAGTGGGTATATACTTGTATACTTTTGGTGCAGCTGATTGCAACCAAAATGGGAGGTGCACAACTGTATGTTATAGCAGTCGTATGTACAAAATTTCAAACTTCGTACGGACATCAAAGATGAAAAGAAAAAGTTGTAGCCAATAAGCAAATTAAATCGGATACAATCTATCCAATTCAGTTAACACAAAAGAAGCAAAACTTAAAGTGAATACAGCTATTAAATTAATTAATAAAATTAATGCCCATATCGCAGAGAAGAATTTGAAGGATAATGAGAAGACTCATTTTAAAGCGTTCAAGATTTCTGCAGTTGGTGGAAACAGTAATGAACTCCATCGATGGAGTTCCTTGCAATGTGATCATTATGAGCTAATGTTACCATCATTCAGAAAGATTTAGCTCAACAATTTAACCTCATTTGAACGCCATCCTGCGTTACCCTACAGATTGCGTCAGGTGATAAAATCAACATAGACGGGAAGTTAGACGTGAACATCACGTTTGGAAGTGCCACTTAACATCACATGGCATATGTGGCAGAGATTACAGATCCTTGCATACTTGGATTGGACTTTCTAAAGAAATACAAGTATTCCTTGGACTTCAAAAACAACAAACTGCCTTCAGCATTAGAGGACATAGCTATCCATCATCAAAAAGGATCCTCACCTCGAAACGCCGACGCATTCCCTGAAAGTCCCAACGAATGCGCCTTCATTGCCTGAGGAGTACATCCAAGATGTGCAGGGTTGTTTGAAGTGATGCATCGTTCTCCACGAGAGCGAGTCACTTTGGCGACAGAGAAGCTGAAGACCCGATACGATACCAGAGCTACTGCACATGATTTCAACGAAGGAGACAAGGGGTAGTTGTGAAATCTGATTCGATGCAAAAGACTATCCGAAACTTGTCACCTAGCGATGGTCCGTACACAGTCCTAAACAGGCTGAACGACATCATAGTTCGGATCCACAAGTCATCGAACTCTAAACTCAAGTCCTTCATTACGACAGGTTAGCTCCTTACTAAGGCTATAGTACGTAGTGTATATAAATGTAAATATTATAAGACCATGGTCTATTTTGTATTTAGCATTTGATAGTATTTGATTTGATTTAAGTTACTTCTTGCAGTTATTGTTTATGTTGTTTGTTATTGTAATATAATGTTTATTGTTGCACCGATGCCCCAGTTGTAAGTTTGGCTTCCTGTCCAGGGAATGTACTGCCCGGGATCTGCAGTCCTTGCAAAGTTTTTTGTATTTAGTTTGCTATTTTTAGTAGAATTATAATTAAAATTGTTTCATATGCCCATGCAATGCAGCTAGTGTCTTATTTGAAGAGAAACCTACGCCGGAAAAGTAAAAACACATGAGCACGCGCGTTTAATAAATATTTATCTCGTTTTTTTTTTTTTTTTCCTATACAGAAAAATCGAAGAAATACCAGAATGTTCTCGTGCATGATTAAAATGCTTATAAAAGTTGGAGAAAGCATCTCAGCTCAGTTGTTTTAAGTGAACGGTCGTTGTTCACTTAGTGCTGTTATTGATTGTAGCGAATTCGCGGTGAGATCGGATTATCTTTCTCTTTGTCTTGAATTTGAGTTCTATTTAACGTTTAAGTAGTTTAAAATATAACTACTGTGAGATATTGCGTTATTGTACGAATATCTCTGAGGAAATTTCAACATTTTAAATGTTATTTCTTGGGATAAGAATAAATTTTATTAACTTTTAATATATTTCATTATTGACTTGTGCATTCAATCCATTACGAAGCCGTAGGCATACAACAATATACATGTTAAAACCATTAATGCATTTGCTTGAATGTTCTTTGAATACTGAACTTTCAACCAAAAAAATCAATAATGAAAAATAAGCTATATAAAATGAACTTCATTAAATAATGAATCAGTTATCTATCTACTCGAGATCACTGCTTAAGAATAAACGCAGTTCGTATTTTGTCTGCCATAAAGTACTGTTACGGATTTCGTATGTATTTAGCTATTTATTTAGAATTGTAATTAAAATTCTTCTATTTTTCCCGTGCAACGCAAACAATTTTTTGAAGAGAAAGCTATGTCGGAAAAGTAAAAATAAAAGGGCGCGTGCATTTAATATTTAATAAATAGATATCTCGTAATTGCTGTTGCCATCCAGAAAAATCAAGAAAATAGGTTTTACCAGAATATTCTAGTGAATATTTAAAAAGCTTATAAAAGGCGAATTAAAACACCTCAGCTCAGTTGCTGATGTTTTAAGCGAACTGTTTGTTTACTTAGTGCTGTTACTGATTGTAGGGAATTCGCTGTGAGATTCGATTAACTTTCTCTATTTTGAATTGAGTTCTGTTTAACGTTTGAGATATTGTGATATTGTACGAATATCTCTGAGGAAATATTTCACCATTTTGTTTTATTTTTTGTGAAAAGAATAAATTTTATTTACTTTTTATCGACTTGTGCATTCAATCCATTATGAACCCGTACGCACGCAATTTTTGGTGTAAGAAGTGGGATATTTGAATGCCAATTACACGAGCGATGGAAGAACAGTTAAGATTGCTGATAATAGCCTATTCTGCATTTAAAGACGAGATGAAAGCAGGGCAAGAAAAGATGGAAGCTGGTCATATTTCTGTGAAGAAATGAAAGCCATTCAAGAAACGATAGAAGCTGTTAAAAAAGAGATGAAAGTAGGCCAAGAGGAAATAAAAAAAAAAAACCTCTGTAATAGAAAACAAATTTGAAACTATAGAAGACAGAATTGATAAGGTTGAAAACAGAGTTGGACACACAGAAGAAAGAGTTTCTGCCGCTCATTAACAAATTGATGACAGGGTTTCTGCGGTCTCCAAAGAAGTCGATAATTTGAAGAAATTTGTAGCGACGTCAGGGAGCAATTCGGATGGTTTTAAATTTTTACCCATGAATGCTCGCCCCTCACTGAAGTTATTCACGTATGATGAAAAGACCTCCTGGCAAGTATATAAGACTCAATTTTCTATTGTTGCGGAAGCAAATGGATGGGATTCTCAAGTTTTCTGTCATCTCGCCGCTTCTCTGAGAGCAGACGCAGCGGATATCCTGGAAACTCTCCCAGAAAATCAAAGACTAGATTTCGAAGCGCTATCGGCGCATTGGAGCTGTGCTTTGGGGAGAAGTGTTTAAAAGACTACAGGCTTTAATTAAAATCCGTTCAACAGAAGCCAACGGAAACACTCCAGGAGCTCGCCACGGATGTTAAAAGGCTCTCACCTCGCTTTTACGGAGTTTGCGAGGAAAATCCTGTCCTTGCAATACTTCATCGACGGCATCCTGGATTCTGAAAACAGAAAACACTACGAATGGCTGATGTGAAGGACTTAAAAAGTGCTCTGGTGTATGCCATGAAATTCGAGGCAGCCCAGCAGGCAACTCGCGGAGACCGACACCCCAGAGCACGGAAAATAAGACGGACGATATAAATAGACAATTAAACGCTATGAGGTGGAAAGGAGTGACAAGAAACCAAAGTGCTGGAACTGCGGAGCTGTAGGCCACGTACTAAGGAACTGCAGAGCACGGAAAATAAGATCATTTCACAGCAATGACACAGGAAGGAAATTAATGACCATAACGCGAAGCGGAGTTTTAGCGGTATTGAAAAACCCTGTTTTAAAGCGCTCAAAATTTCTGCAGTGAGTAGCAACAGGACTATCCATTAATGGGCATATTGATGGAATTCATTGCAATATGATCATCGAATCAGGAGCTAATGTTACTATCATTCGGAAAGATTTAGCTCAACTATTCAAAGATAAACTGATTTGGACGTCATCCTGCTTTACCCTCAAGACTGCGTCCGGCGAGAAAATAGACGTAGAAGGGAAGTTAAACGTGACCATCACGCTTGGAAGTGCCGCTTACCATCACACGGCATATGACAGATATTACAGATTCTTGCATACTCAGATTGCACTTTTGGAGGAAATACGATTTTCCCTTGGACTTCCAAAACAATAAACAGCTTTCAGAACTGGAGAAGATATCTTCCATCATATGAAGGGATCTTCACCTCAAAACTCCGACCCGTTGTCTGAAAGACCCGGCTCGGAAAGCTGCCAAAATCATACTGGGGTCGAAGGGAAACCCGAGACTACCGGCTATTTCCCATCTCAGATGCTTTTCGGTCGTGACCTTCCTCTGTCTTGTGATCTTTTATTTGGTCTCCCTCCAGATACGCCTTCATCTCCTGAGGAATACATTCAAGATCTCCAGGTTTGAACTGATGCACAACTTTGCACGAGAGCGAGTCATCTTGGCGATGGAGAAGATGAAGGTCCGATACGACACCAGAGCTGTTGGACATAGTTTCAAAGAAGGAAACAAGGTGTGGTTGTGGAATCCGACTCGACGCAAAGGAGTCTGTCCGAAAATACAGTCACCTTGGGATGGTTCGTACACAGTCCTAAACAGGCTGAACGACGTCGCGTTTCGGATCCGTAAGTCACCCAACTCTAAGCATAAAGTTGTTCATTATGACAGGTTAACTCCTGACTATGGCCATAGTACGTAGTGTATATAATTGTAAGTAGTATAAGACCATGGTCCTTTTTGTATTAGCATTTGATAGTATTTGATTTATACTTAGTATTTGATTTGTATTTAATTTGATAGTATTTTATTTGTATTTAGTATTTGATTTGCTGAAAGTTACTTTTTGCAATTATTGTTTATTTTGTTATTGTAACGTAATGCTTATTATTGCACTGATGGCTTAGTTGTAAGTTTAACTTCCTGTCCAGGGATTGTACTGCCCGAGACGTGCAATCCTTGGGAAGGGGGCAGTGTTACGGATTTCGTATTTATTTAGAATTGTAATTAAAATTGTTTTATTTTCCCGTGCAACGCAGACGATTTTTGAAGAGAAAACTACATCAGAAAAGTAAAAATAAAAGAGCGTGTGTATTTAATATTTAATAAATAAATATCTCGGAATTGCTGTTGCCATCCAGAAAAATCGGAGAAAATAGGTTTCACCAGAATATTCTAGTGAATAATTAAAAAGCTTATAAAAGCCGAATTAAAACACCTGAGCTCAGTTGCTGATGTTTTGAGCGAACTGGTCGTTTACTTAATGCTGTTACTGATTGTAGCGAATTTGCTGTGATATTGGATTAACTTTCTCTGTTTTGAATTGAGTTCTGTTTAACGTTTGAGATATTGTGATATTGTACAAATATCTCTGAGAAAATATTTCAGCATTTTGATTTATTTCTTGTGAAAAGAATAAATTTTATTAACTTTTTATTGACTTGTGCATCCAATCCATTACGAACCCGTAGGCACGCAACAATATTTTTATTGTATTTGGTTTGAGAGTAATATTAACTAGTGAAGATGAAAAAGCCCTCTCTAATCACAGTTTTAAATGGTTTTCAGATAGTTACCTGAATCTGTGGGTTGTGTGTTGGAGGGTTATCCACTGCGCTCAAACAAAAATATCGAATGCATAATGGTTTATAGGTCCTTAGGTTTAAGTAATCTTACACAATGTTGCAAGTAACGATTGGATCTGTCGACAGAATTACAAATTTTAAATGGTTACTACCAGTATTGTAGACAGATTTCTGTATTCGGATACACCATTTCCAGGTGCAGTGACTTGCATGCTTTGGAATGAGATGAACATAACTGGAAAACTTTTAAGAAAGTTAGTTTAAAAATTGACTCCTTTGTTTAAAATGTTATGTCACATGTGAGACTTGCAGTACTTGAATTTGGCTATTGGAAAGCATTAGCGTACTCTTTGTGGGAGAGATATATGAAGTGACGCTAACTAAAACATGTTTTTGTTTTAGTGCAAACGGAGTTAGAACATCTCTTGACTATTCAGAGCAATTTAAGCAAAAGATGTTTAAGCTAATAAAGTTGGGTTGTTTGGATAGAAAAGAGATTTTGATCATGCTACGACTATTTTATATGCCACATTTCTCACCATCTGACCCTAGTGTTCCCTTTTATTAATGTGGTTCTACAAGGTCAGTGTTTTCAGGCAATTCAAGCCATCCAAAATAATGAAACAGCAGCCTTTATAAGAACCTATAAATGCTTTCAAGAATGACATATAAGCACTATAGCAGATTCATGTGTTTTGATGATATTACTTCAAATATGATTAAATAATAATTTTTTACATTCAAACAGACTTGTCCTACAAACATTTTCTACAAACCTTAAATTTAAGGAGTAAATTTAAAAGCAGTATATGAAATATTAAACTATTATTGGCATGATAACAGTTTAATATTTCAGGCACACATATTTTAGTTTTTCACTTAACAGTGATTCCAATTAAAGTGAGAGGAAGATAATATGAAAAGCTCAAAAGAAAGTCATTATTATTAAGTTAAATTTAGGGAGTTTATAAATGAATTTTTTTTGCAACTATTTACATTGTAAGTCTATATATCATATTGACATATATTTGACACAAATACAGGATCTATTTCTTGTTTTGCACAAATTTGCTGCATATATGAAAAAATAACAATATAGCTATCTAGTATATTTTAAAACTACAAACTGTTTAATCTGCAGCTTATTTCTAGAAAAAATTGTGAATGATTATGAGGAAATATGTTGATTACAAGTTGAATCTTTGAAAATAATCAACACAGAATGAATAAGATTGTATTTATTTGTTATGAATATACACACAAATGAAACTGATGAAAACAAATTTTAATTCTAAGAGCATACAAGTATTGACAAATAAATGGCAAGCATTGCCAGTTGTCAAGATATTGATTGATATTGGAAGGTAAGAGGAGAGGACTCAGTGGAACTCAATGCTTGCAACTGTAACAAATATTTATAAAAAAATTCTACTTGCAACATTACAGTTAACTAACTGCCAGCTATCCTTTCTAGTCAAAATTTAGGTTTATAGTCAAAATTATGCATGCAGAATTCATATTAGGACCTGTGCTGTTTTTGGTTGCAAAAGGTTTTTATATGAATTTCGTGCTCTGTTTGAATAATTTTTACACATTTTAGGAATTTTTAATCGACAGTTTTTAAAAACATTTTTAAGTATGTGCATTATGCTTTTTTGACCGAAAATTTGGTTCTGCATGAACTTAACATTCTTATTCTCCATGAACTTAACAAGTGGAATTTTGTATTGATCTGCAAGCTGCATTCATAATAGTAAGAAAAGTTTTAATAAATAATTTAGATACATATTATTTGCTTTTACTTCTGTGGTAAAGGATTTGTCTTTATTAAAGTTTTGAATTGAAATTAAGTGTTTATACTTGTAATGCCACTAATAACTATGTGCAAAGTTTAACATTTTTAATAACATTACTGTGATAGTAGCATCAAAAAGGAGGCTATACTTATTTATAGTAAAGTAATAAAAAGTTTAAATGATAAACCTAAAATGTGAAGAAAGTCTGTAATAATTAACATTTGTTTATTGCTTTACTGAAAAAATTATCTATATTCTTTCTCTTGTCTATAATCACTTTTTTTCTCCGCGCATTGCACATCAAAAAACCTTTTCCCTTTGATTTATAACTTAATATTAGTTTAGCAACTGAATATAGCTCAAAACATTCATAAACAGAAAAATTCAACTTTTATTTATCCTTATTTTAACAAAGCTTTTTTTTTTGTTAAAATTAATCTTTTCGCTTTTGTTGGAAGGAAATACACCAAAGCTCTTTACTATTGAAATTGGTAAAAATAAACATTTCATTTTAGTCACTGTAACGAAATATTGCATTTACTCCTACTGCATTATCACAGTTTGATAATGTTCATGCCTTGCACCTGCTAAGTTTAAAGCAATTTAAAATGAGTCCTCTCCTTACTGTTTTTAAATCCTTACTCTGATATGTACCCAAAAGTTCAATAAAATTTATTTAATTTAGCGAATGTATGTGATATAGGCCTTCTTTTGTTCGATATATCTCAAAAGTTTTAGATAGAGAAAAATAGAGTGCACCTTTCCATTTTTCCTCACGCTGTACTTTGTCAACCTTTGCCACGGGGAGATGCTAATGTTTACTTTGATCAATAAATATCAAACTGTTCTTTATCTTAGAAAATATAAAACTATAAATATTGAT
Organism: Stegodyphus mimosarum; assembly: GCA_000611955.2. NCBI lineage: Eukaryota > Metazoa > Arthropoda > Arachnida > Araneae > Eresidae > Stegodyphus > Stegodyphus mimosarum. Next base: position 29,216 of record KK115410.1, read on the forward strand.
TATAAGAGCAGCTAGTTCAAAGACAGATTTTACAATTTATCAGTGGCTGAATATGCAGTTAAGGATATTGATGATTTTTCAAAAATGGCAGAAAATATATATCGTCCATTTCTTATATACATATACATGTATACATCCATACTTACATACATTATTTACATGTACACTTCCCTGCTTGTTTCAGTAGTATTTTCAGGAAGGAAAGCAGAAATATCTATTACTGTTTTGTAATGCATATTTTTTTCCCAATAAAGTAGAACAACCTAGGATAGTTCGTATTCTTAGTTGTAAGCAAACAATTTGATTTTAAAATTTAACGAAACAAAGACAAGTCTTGGAGTTACATAAATTAATCGAATTTGAAAGGCAGAAACCAAGCGCTAAGAGTTAATAATAAATTTAGCGAAATGAGTTTGTTGATAGAGGCTTTCTTCTTGAGAATGTGCAACTTGTATTTGGTGATTTCCAAGTCTGATTAGTCGGGAAATTGATGCATCTTTGTAAGGAGATTTTTAAGAAGATGAATGTATTACATTTATGTATTTTATTGTACTATATCGCTTTTTGCATTTCTTAAAAACAATAAACTATATATTTATGCTACTTTCAATATTGTGTGAATATATCTAAGACATTGGCCTTAAGAGTCATGGGACAATAAAGCAAATTTATGTCGAAAATAAAGAAGAGAAGCTTTTTCGGATCAAGGACAAGAGATTGTACTGTATTTCAAGCTTTTGCTTAAGCCTCTTATATGAAGAAAATAGTCTGAATAATGATTCAATCTACTTTTTAAGAGTTATTTTTCAGTATAAAATATTTTTAAGAATATATATGGCTGTCTATTAAACCAGCTCAAGGAATAAATATTTTGGAAAATACAAACAGGATAAATTTTCCATCTTTGTAAATAAAAGATAGTAGTTGTGCCTTCTTACCTCCGAAACTGCAAGCTACCAACTAATCGAGTATCACAAAATAGGCAACAATGCCTATTCAGTCAAAATGCACATCATTCAGCCTCGAAGTTTTTCCTGAACTTAATATTTATTAAAATGCCGCCCAGACGGTATAGTGGTTAGGGGAGCCGGCTACGATAACCAAAGGGAATCCCGGAGAAGGCATGGCTGTCACTGTCCGTCCCTTCATAGGAGGCAAAGGCGGACCACCTATTGGGTGCCTCCATAATAAAATGACCACCGCTTCTGGCCTTAGTAATGGCCGCCACTGGTACAAAAAAAAATGTTTATTAAAATGGGGGTAATAAACCTAGGTTTGTTTCATATTGGTCGGAGTTCTTCATTATTACAACGTTAATACAAAATTGGAATTTATCACACTCTGTGAAGTAATGATACATTTAAAGATACATTTCTGCTATTAAGCAGATGACCATTTTTTGACTTGCTCAGCTAAATGATTCTTCGCTAAGACTATAACTTACATTTTCAAAGTTTTAGTTACTAAGCAGCTTAGCTTTATGAAGTTATTTTATTATTAAAAGGACCTTTCAACTCTATCTAAAATGTTTTCATTATGAATATTAAAAACATTTTGTTCCTAGAAGTTTGAAGTTCTTTACTCTTTAGTATTCATTATTTTTTACCTCGAAAAAAAATTTGTTATCTGTAATAATTTTTTCATTAGCAAGATCAATCCAAAATAAGGAAACTACGTTCCAAAATAAAAAGCTTTTCAAATAAAGAAGTATCATTACATAAAAGCATATTGTGATTGGAAGAAAAGAGTTGGAAGTTTTAGAATTTGGATTTTGCTAGTACATCCTTTGGTTCAAGACGATGACAACTGATAATTCAACTGCTTCCCAATAAATTAGAACCAAAGTTCTGAATTTATTACATTTTTAAACCACAGTGAAACTAAGATTTTTAAGATTCATGTGTTAATTAAAAATGATATATAATTTAATGAACGACTGTAATATTTATCTTAAACTTTTATTCTAATTTTTTTCCCTAAAAGACAGAATATTCTCAGGATATCCTATTTAAACCGGAGCATGTTGATGATATCAGGATACTGAGAGTGTTTCAGGATTCACGAAGCTTTCCTAGAGTTATTAATAGTCCAGGTATCTCGAGAACTTCACCAGTTATTTATGAGGATATTCGTAATGCAATGGAGAACATCCATTGTCAAACAGTCTGAGGAAGTTTATTCCAAATTCTTCTTGGGACTCAAATTTTTCGAGTTTTAAAGATGTCCTGGGATAACGTTAAGCACTCGGGAAGATGTGTTAGCGGATACATCAAGATGTCACGAGGACATGCTAAGTAAAACTTTTAATCCTCGCAGCATCCCGTAAGGTGTCGAGGGGACTTAACGAGGATGTCCTAGGACTGTACTGGGATATTTTGTAGGTTAATATCTTTTCTTCTTTGTTCTTTATTTGCAATAAAAAAAGATTATGGGTTACAAATGTTTCGATCCAAGAAAACTACCATTGATTATATTCAAAAGAAGTAACTGCAATTTAAATATTTGCTATCTGAAGATCTTCCCGTGGTTGAGGTAGACCAGCACGATGCGCGATCAAAATTTTAGTGTGTCCTTCTCTCCTTTCGCTGTCTGTACAAGTATTGCTGTAGAAGAAGTATGTGCGGAGAGCATTAGACGTGTAGATATTTGTACGTAAATAGATAAAGACTTTAAATATATATATATATGTATGTATATATATATACATATAGAAATACTTCTTTACAAGTTTTCTGTAAATATTTACAACATTCAACAATGATACAAGAAATACACTTTGCATCAAGGAAAACATTTATAGCTCTTAAAAAATACGTGACGATCCAATCCCGAAGGCCTTTCTTTAGAATTTTTCGTGTTATTATACCCCACGAAGCCCACAAAGTGGTTCTGCGGTACGTTGTGTCCTAGAAATAATGTTGCGTGTTTATTTTAATATGAACATGTTCTTTTTATAAAATTAGATTCGAAACATACATGTTGTTATCTGAAAATAAATTCTTCGAGAAATGCCTTCGGCAAAGGACGCTATCAAGTTTCTTGTTGTTTTGGACCCCTAATATCTTATTTCTGGGGATTTACTTTGAAAGGCAGACTGCGACGAAACATTACACAAGCATTATTTAATTCCCTATGCAGGTTCAGAATCAGCCTGTTGTTGAGGGCAAGCATCCAGAATCTTGGAGCATAGACGGACATATCTAGACATAAAAGAGGAAAGCTCGTAATATTACGTATTTAACAAATGAAGCTAAATATGTCCTAAGCTAGAGATGAAGAGTGCTCGGGCCATCTACCGCAGCTATGACAAAATGTTTAGCAACGAGTAAGTAAATTAATACACTGTTGACTAGTTATAATTTCCTAAATTTATAATTATCTATGTAATTTGCAAAATTAACATACTGAATTGTATCAGCAAATCAATGCATATCTAACTGAAAATTTTAATTTTCTCTGTTTTGTCTTTGAACTTATATTTTGATTTTACAGGTTATTTCTTTATACCATCTATCTGGTTATCCTTTTAAACATTCATTTATAATGAATATTAATTTATATGCAGAATGATTCGATCTTTTAAAATATGATCGTAGAGAAAAATCTTCATTGAATGTACGTTAATTGATAGAGAGATTTGCTTCATCAGCATTTATCAAATGAACATCATATGATTAATGAAACTTTTCCATCTTGAGTAACGATATATTATAAAAAGATACACTGATTCTTTTTTCTAACTTAGATTTATCTTAAAAGAAATAAAGATTGATTTAATTAAAAAGTAACTTCAATTACGATTTAAGCCATTTTTTTCTTCAGATTAACGTTTTTCAAAATGTATTCCCTTTTATCAAAACGTATTTCATATCAATCATCAATTAAATTGCTACAGCTAAAGGGCCATAATCCGATTACTTTCTCTCACAAGTGAGGACCTAAATGAGAAAGAAAAGACTTTGTGGCATCCATCTTCAAGGAGAGAAAGACAGAGCTGATGTCTCATTGAAGATCATGGCCCACAGGACCCAAGTTTCTTGAAGAAAAGTCTTGCACAAAATACTAGATATCTCTCGTTTGATGTAACAGCAGTTGTTTTCAAGCGCCAAGTATCCTCTTCATGGTATATCCAGGGAAGGAGTAAACAAAAAGGAGCAAAATGAGGACGAGGGCTGCGAAGAGTATCGTCTTCAGGATAACCCACTTGTAATTGTGCCAGATTATGTACCGTATAGACTTCAAGGGATTTAGGAACCATATGAAAGTGGAATCGGGACGACTGAAAAAAAAAGAAAAAAATAGAATATAATTATCACCTCTGAAAATTTTATTTCATAGGGGGAGGAGAAATTGAAAAGTAAAACAAGTTCTCAGCTGCAGGAATACATTGGATTTTCATAACTATAGCTGAGTTGCTTAAAACATTTTATTCATAATTTTGATTTGAGTAAAGCGTTTAACGTTAGATTGGTATTAATTACGGCAAATGTAATTCTACCTGTTTGGATTAATATTCGAGCAATTGAGAAATCTCTTACATATAGCCATTAGCCAATATTTCAAATTAGTTTTTATATCCAATGATGGGCAAGAAAGAAATCTCTGAGATACAAATCAGCACTTTAATATCATTCAAAATTATTATGAAGTATGCCCGAATAGAAAGAAAAATTGATGACTCACTGTGGCTTATCCAAAGGGTCAGGTTCATTTCGGCCAAGGCCAGCAGGATTTTTCTCGGCCTCTTCCTTTGATAGCAGATGAAGTTCAGCCTCAACTTTACCCTGCATAAAATAAAATGAATATCATTGAACAATGTAGTTTATTAAACATCAGAGTTCATATCATAGTTCTGTACTAAGACTGAAAATTTATGATGTTTCAGTGACACATACCGTGAGTTCCATTTCATCATTATCTTTTTTGATGAAGAAAGGCCACCATCCTTTGATTCTACGTTGCTTGAAGAGCGAAATCTGGGGTACACTACCATCTGTCTTGAGCATATCCAATGTGCATAGCTTAGACGATTTCGCACCTCTTGGGAAACGATTCAAATCCAAAGTAATAGCACCTAGAAATAGAACGAGAATAATGCTAATTGTTTTGGAGCTGAAAACTGAAGCTATATTTATGAAGGGTAACTGGATATTTTCAGTAATCAAAAGTGTCATATTCACAAAATGACAATCCCAGATGATATTCATATGAAATGTATTACATATTTTGAATTATTTCTTGACGTATAAAAGGAAAATTAATTCGGAATCCACAATTTTTAAATCTGAACTTTTAAAATTTTCTTATTCGAATGAACTATGAATATATTCCGTCAAACTTACGCTGTTGAAGTGGAAAGTGACCATAGATTTTTTGTTTTGAGGCCTGTATGATAGACACCACTGAGCTTAATATTTTTGTAATCGTAAAAGTTAGCCTTTAGGCATTGATATTTTAACTTTTGAGATTAGTTTCAAAAGGAAAATACTATTTCTGTTGTTGAAGTAGAAAAGTAACCCAAAGAGATTCAATTTCTGTAATTATTCCTTGACTTTCCTGGAGGACAGCAAATAGAGGAGTAATGCACAAGATTTACCAAAATCAAAAAATGTATAAAGAATTTATTGCAGCTCTCCTGAGGAATGAATTTGTAGAAATGCTGGTGGAACGAAACCAGATTAAAAATATGTTAGCGGTTCTGAAGTCTGAAAAATGTCTGAAAAGATAAACTTCCAACCAGAGATGATACTTACTCAAAATATTTTTTGATACCCGAATAAAATCTCTCAAGTTTATGTAATCGTTTGGTACCAGTCAGAGCTTTAGAAGATTAGTTAGTCTGAGATTTAGCGAAGTCTAACTGACTACAAAATGCAGGTCTAGCTCAAAAGAATTCTGAAAATAACGTATTTCTATGGATCACGAACTGTAAATTTTCCTACTGATTCAGTAAGAACTTATTTAAAGCCTACGTTGGCAAAGAGTTTTACTTAGATTTGAATTTTTATATTCTGCATATCAAATCGTGTTTTCAATAAAAACACTGTTTGAGAACTAACATAGTAGTAAAAAGGTATATTAATTAAATAAAATAAAAATTCGGTTGTTTGACATCTAAAACAAGATTGTAATATCTTGACGGCTCCTGTCGGCCAGAAAAGACATTTCTTTAATTGCGTCTGTTCTAACAGAATAACAGAATTCTTTGGGTGCGATCAGTTTAAATGTCGTGCTGCAATATGGTCTCAGATTTAAATCTGACCCAAAAGAGAGCAGTGGGAAAAGACACCGACCTTGAATAGCGCGAACTATCGGCAAATCCATTAATATTTAAGCTGCATAGACCAACAAACAAATGGTTTCTATTACCAAATACACATGAAGCCACAGCTATAAAAATAAAGACGAGACAACACTTTTTACTTAAAGAACTGTAAGCTAATTACCAGTAAATAAGATCAACTGAATTTTAAGCTTGTTTAAAACAATAAGGTAAAAGGAATTCAAGATATTTAGTAATGTGTGGGACATCTAAAGAAGCTGAATTCAGAAGAAAGTTTATTCCAATTCCTAAGATATGCAGTCAAGAATAAGCATTTAAAGAAATAAATTCCAAAGGTTATTGATTTCTTGGCTGCCAGAGGTTCAGAGCTATTCAGCATAAATTAGCCTCCAAAGTGCTTTTCAGCAAGAGCAAGATAAAGCAATTAAATGTAGATACACTACCCGACATTGAAAATGCAACACCAAGAAGGAGTGGTTCAAAAATTATGCAAATTTCAGTGTAGACGCATATCACTACGCTATGCGAATGATATGAAATCGCAGTTCTCCAGCGCACTTTGAAAGCACAATAAGGGAAGGAATCTGCGGAATGATCAATTTTCGTGCTGTTACTTCCGCTAAGGAAATCATCGTAGAAAATTGGTTCTTGTCTTAGACGACGAGTGTAATAGCAGAGAATGCAAGGTCGTCGTCAACGAAGGCTGTTTCAGCAGACAGACGATTTTACGAGCAGCATAGTGATTGGACTGAGAAGGGAATTCTGGTCCCATACGGCAAATCTCAGTTGACACACACCTGAACGCGTCCACAGTGCACCCGCTGTGGCGATGATGGTTGAAACAAGGAAATGGGGCAAGTTCGAGTGGTTCCGATGCAGCCAGAGTGATGTCATCACGCGTGGATCTACGCATCCATCGACAAGCGATATCGCACCCGCAGGCCACTTCTGCCTCCAGTCTGCAGTATGTTCAAGACACCCTAGATATTCTCATATGGACCAGAACCCCTTTCCATCGATTAGTGGCTAGTGGCCTGCAATCGTTGCGTTCTTTAAGAAGACTGCCATTGACTTCACAACATAGACGCCAACGTCTGCAATGGTCCCGGATTCGAGCGATATGGACGACGGAAGGGCACAAGGTCGTATTCTCAGATGAGTCACGCTTTTGTTTTTTCTCCAATGATAGTCGCCGCGTACGACTGAGGCGTCGATATGGAGACAGGTCCAATACCGCAGCAATTGTGGAACGGCAGAACGCGACATCAGGGTTTGAGGCGCAATTGCGTACGATTCCAGGCTACCTCTATTTCGTATTCAGGGCACTATGATGGCCCAACGATTCGTAGATAATGTGCTGCGACCGGTGACACTTTTCTACCTTCAGGAAGTACCCAATGCCCTTTATCAGCAGGATAACTCTCGATCACACACTGGCCACATCAGCCATCGTACTGTCCAAGATGTATAGATTTTTCCATGGCCACCGTTCTCTGCTGATCTCCCACCTATCGAATACATTTCGGATGTGATTGGAGGCCATTTCCAGACACTGGCATTGTCGCGTTCAGAAGACGAACTGTAGGAAATGGTTGACAGGTAATGGAGAGCCATTCCTCAGGACACCATCTGTAGTCTCATTGACTCTGTACTTAGATGAGTTGCTTTGTGTATCGCCGTCCAAGATGGCCCTTATTATGCATATCATTTCGAAATAAAGCACACTTATTGTTCGTTGCTGTCTTTCTCTGTTTGCCAAGTTTCATCACTTTCTGGCGGGTCCTTCTTGGTGCTACATTTTCAATGTCAAGTAGTGTACAATGCATGCGTATGCGACTTCGTGGGAAAGGCATAAGCACAGCTAACAACATGAAGCATGACGTAGAAAATTCATGAATTGTGTAATACTACGTACTTAGGTTAAATAATAGATGGATCCTACGCTAATACACAACAGGGTATAGGTTATTTGTACCGCTAAGTTTGTAAAAGTGATATATTGCAAGGCTAACAGTAGAATCAAAAGTGGTAAATTGCACGGCTACACAAAAATATTGATTTTATTTTCAAAAATGTAAATTATTTAAATTCGACTAAAAAATAAAAAAACCTTAATATAATTATATAATTACATGTAGATAAAAATATAAAAACAAATATACATTTTTTCATAAACCTACAAAAACTTTTCAAAAATTTATTTCACTTCTTTTTTAAATTTATTTAAATTATACAAAATATTGACAAATTAAAAAAATCACAATTTTGAAAAAATGAATTACATAATGCAATATGTCTTACATGCAATTTTCTATTTTCGATAAAGTTTCAATCTTTTCTTTGCATTGAGGATTTCAGAGAAAAATACGAAACACTTGAAAGATTGTAATCTTGAAATTTCTGATTTTTGATATTCTTTTAGCAATTTTGCTGTATTTTCTACATTTTTTTGTATTTTGCATTTTTGCTTTTTTTGGTATCGTTATGCCTTTTATTAGAGCGTATATATCAACCTGAATTCCTTTGAGATTTTTATAAAAGTAAACATGTTAAGATGGACACCGGTAAAGTTTCCATTAAACCTTATGGGGGAAAGCTTCGCCGCAGTTTGTTGCGCCAGCATTACTGATATGTAAGACCACACGTATGGAGGAAATTTCGCTTCTTCTAAAATATAATATTCTGTTAGATAATCGCTGAATCTTCCTAAAAATTCATTTAATTGGTTTCTGAGACATTAAATCTTTGACGAGAGTCTGATATTCGTTTTCCGGTAAATGGGGTAGTCTAAAAATCCGATGCAGCCATTTACCCATATCTGACTTTGAATCTTTACAGTCTTTAGTCAAGCCTGATTTTTTTATTTTTTCCACCATGCTTGGGTTTTGTGAAACAATATAATATAATATTGGATTTCGGTAACATACGTTTTACTGCACTATGAATGGCGAAATCTACGTTAGCAACAATAATTTCTGGGGTTTAAGTCCAAATTTAATATTTTGTACTGCTGAAATAAAATCTCAGATAAACTTACGTAAGCGTTAGTAGATTTATTAATGTAAAAGGAAGAAACTAAAGGTACGTAATGCCCATTTTCTGCAGCTTCAATCGTTTCAAAAATTTAACGCAATACGAAAGCGTACAATCCACATAAACGTTCTTACGTTCACAAATGTACTTTAAATAAGTTGTGAAACACACTATGTTTTCGCTTTGTCATTTGCATGAAGCCCATTTTTTCCTTTGTGTAAAAATATTTCCAAATTTTTCAATACTTCATGCACACTAGAAACTTATTTTGGCAATGGTGGAAATTCTTTTCATCGTTCTTTCTACAAATTGTTTTAGAATATACTCAATATCAGTTCTATTTAACTTCTGTCGGATGTACGGAAGCATCACTTATTTGTTTTCGAATAAGTTTCGAAGGCTTTTCTGTCAAGTCATCAAAAGCTTTCCGCTTAAGGAAGTTTGATATTCTTTGTCTGTCCACATTTGAAGAAGTTCGTGATTATGTTTCGAAACAGATTTCACAATAACTGTACTGCTGAAATCCAAGTATAATTTCGAAGTGAGTTTCCTTCCAACGCCTCTCCATTTCCCTCCATCTCCAGTTTCGTATGCTTTATAAAATTTGTATCCACAGAAATGATGCTTTCCTTTTTCTCTTATGAATTCCATGGCACAAAAAAGTAATTTGAAGAAACGTTTAAACACTACAGTAAAAATTGTAGAACTAACAAAGTAATTTTTATTCTTTTCCAAGCACTTTATTGCGAATACTACTTGCCACACATACGAAGGCTGTACAAGAATATACTGATTTTGGTTACTATTCATTCATAAAACTGCGTTTTTATCTGTCATCCACTGATAAAAGGTCATTTCAACCTCCCTATGCAACTGAAGAAGTTATCACATCTAGCGACGGTCCTTGCAAGACGAGATTTTTCTGAGGAACGAGATTCTAGTAGCACTGGTTTAAACGGGAGGATTCCTAGAAAAAAAATAGCTCAGCTGGAAGCGGAGTCTGCCTAGCTATGGATACGATGTACTTACTGGCTACGCGGGATGTTTTGAAACCTCACCGAAAAGGTTTCGGCTGCAGCTCCGTCCCGGGTGGAGATCAACCAATCAGACGAAAATTCTGCTTCTGAAGGATTACGTGATCCCAATCTGAGTGATAATCGATTACTGTTTGGCGTTCAAGTCTTTGTAGTAAGTGAAAATGGTAACCTAGCTACGTAGGTTTCGTGGAAATGTGCGGGTTCTGAGAATTGTCCCTTTCGACGTCCAGCACCTGGTAGAGGAAACTTATGTGATAGGGACATGAGTGGTTGTGAAACAGGTCTGGATTTAAGGGGCGTGCAACTTACTCATATCCTCATAACATAACGTGTTGGGTAATACAGAAATCATTTTAGATCATTTGCAACAAAGTCAAAAACAGAAATCCATGTAGTTTTCTTTCTTTTTTTTCTTCTTTTTCTTTTCTTTCCTTTAATATAACATTTTGTGAAGGATTTTCAATTTATTTTTAATCTTACCCAAATTAGCAAAGTTTGCTTTTCATGACGAAGAATGAAGATATTCCGTATTTTGCATAACAGTCTTTCGACTCTGAAATATTCAGAAATTCTCATCTTTTATCAGATTCCATAATACTACAAAAACCATGGGAAAAAAGGAAACTTGATTTGAAGTCGTCGAGCTTCAAAATGAAGATAGGGAGCATGCAATTGATCTAAAAATAAAAAAAAAAGACTTCAAATTCTACTTCGAATATTCAGACTAAAAGAAAAGTAGTACTGGTATCATTCTTTTCTCACTCACAGTTGAACTACAAAATTTTAGTTCGTGAGAAATCGAAAGGTGAAGAAAACAACATTCTTATTTCTTAGACTTCAATATACACTCATTGTAAGTCTATTACAACGTATAATTTCTTCGCAAAGTATAACATTTTTTTCCTAATGGTGAACCACAAAGACAACTGTACACAGAACAAGCAAATATGAACAAAACTAAAAACAATACACAGTATGATCTATAAATATATTTTGTGTCTTGCCTCCAAATACCTCTCCCAGAGTGATCTAGCTTTAAGTGCAGGACAACAACTTGGGTCTGAGGCATCCATTTCCTCATGAAGGTTGCACAATTTATAAGTTGGCTTGGAACAATGTTCATTCGATGCACAATTGTTTTAAAAAATAATTCTCGCCAGTAACAAGATGAAAGGCAGCAACATATTTCTTTCTGGGCCATATAGGCATATTAAAAATTATGTTAATTCATACTTCACGACTATTTCTTTGCGTAACGTCCTTCCAGACAGCTTCTTTGGTAATTTTTGATTACTCTTCTGGCAATATAAAAAAAGGATATGATAATTCAGTTATATGGAGACTATTGGCCTCTTTCATTGCCAACAAATCTGCCTCTTCATTTCAGTGCAGGCCGTAGTGTAATGGTATCCATTTCATGGCAACTTCTTTGCCATCCTGAGATAAGTCATTTAGTAACTGCAGACATTTTAAAACATCAACAAACGTTATTGATTCAAAAGACAAAATGGCTAGAAGAGCAGCTTCATAATGGGAGAATATCATTACCCCTGAAAAGTGTTCAAGGTATTTAGGGGAGTTAGTATAAAGCCATGCGTACGGCCGTAATCTCGGCAATAGTGGGGTGCAATGTAGGTCCGTCTCCTAGAGGTGCACCTTGGTAACGTAGAAATACGGCTAAGTGATATACAAACTCGGCATGTGTTGCTTGCAGAGTATAAAGTGGTTCAGAAATGAGGTAAAATTTGTAAACGTGTAAATTGTAAAGGATTAACGCTTGGCTGTGAAAAACAGCTGTCGCGCTTGCTTTCTATTTAGCAGATCCCGCTACTTTATACTAGAAATAGAATTACCAGACCAGCCTATGCGGTAAGTGAACATTTGATTTAAATTTTTGTTTATCTGACTTAAAATCTTGTGACATTGATAGAAAATATACTTAGATTTATATTTAAGCGACTTTTACGTTTGTTTATCTGCAAGGCGTAAGTGACTGGCATTTTATTTTGTTATATTTTAATTTGTCCCTCACAAGTGGTGAGGTAGAATAAAGTTTACTTGCTTTTCTTATTATATTTTCATAATTTAGTTGTGGTATGAGCGATGACTCGCACCATTAACTAAAGGGTAACATTGAGGAGTGAGAGTTGAAATTTTAGTTATTAGTTGTTAGAAATAGCCCCTGAATTGTTATTAAGGCGAGACTTAACTTTAAGGAAAGGAAAGTACAATGCAGTGCAAATCTGATGAGTAAGGGAGCTGAAAGAGAAAAGGAGCACTTCTCTTTGCTAGAAATGACTTGATGGGATGGAATTATCTGATGGCACATTATTGTGTAGCAGAAACCAATCATTCAATTGAATGTTTTCAGGCATAGTTCAGGCTTAGTGAATCAGCGTCAGAACTATGTCTATTACATTTATATAAAATATTGTTGCGTTCTATGGATTCGTGGATTTTGAGTGATTGATGGTAACACTTGATGAAGAATCAAAACACAATGTTTTCAACAGAATAGTTCCAAAGACGCGTTACGTTCATCGAAAAACTAAGATAAACATGCTGAAACAATAAACAGCACATTCCTCAGGTTATCAGGATATAACGGTGAAGACAGTTACACGACAAAGCACTATCCCGACTCGGTCGATTGCCCTTAAGCTAATTTCAAAGCACTACTACTGAACTCGACACACTCAAGATACTCTTCACGATAAAACTCAAAATACACTCGACGATACACTGCTACTCCGCGTACAGGCAGGATACTTATACCTTTTGACCTCTCTTCGAGAACATTCAGGGAAAAACGGGTAAAAATTTGTTCTAGAATGTTCTCGCTCCGTCCATGGCATATAGCCATTTTTTTTCACCAAATGGGCGATTTCACGCCAAATATGGCAACCCTGCCTTTCTATGCCATTTTCTGGCAACCTCAAAACAGCTTTGCGGGGAAGCTATCTTACCGCACCTGGGCATTTCGTAACATTATTATCTGTTGTCAGGTATAACTATCGAAATTTTCCGATATCACGTTCAAGACTGCAAAAAGCGACCGTTCCTGGATTTATCATCAACAACTTCGCGACCATTATGAAATCATTTGTAACGGACGGGAAAACATCGAATCGTGTTAACTTTCAATCATCGCATTGCTTTATATATACTATTTTAAATGCCGCTGTTGTTGTTTTTCGCGGTTTACTACAAAATTTCATCTCTATTTCTTTCTCAGCTTTCGAATCCTTGCCAGTAGATGTTTATTGGATTAAAGCCAGCTGTTAACTGCGCAGAAAGTTATATCCGTAAGCAGACGATATTTTAGGAAAAGCGAAGTGAAATGTCATAGTAATAAAGGCTTTCAGTTATCGTTTGGCAGATTTATTGGAATTTGTTAAAAACATTAGTTCTAAATCTTTGTAAATGCGCTGGGTAAATGATATTCGTAAAACGATATTTATATTAAAAGATATTACTTCCTTTCATATTGAATTTATGCACCGTATTTAAAAGACAGTTGAAATACGATGGCCTTGGACAGCAAGATGGAGCTTACCCAAAAAATCATCAGCTGAGAAGTGATCAGCATCCCATACTTGAAGTTCTAACCTTGCAGGAATCTTGCATTCTGTTTCATCCCAAGAGAAGAGAGATTCTTTCCGAGAAATAACAATTTTCTCTTCAGCGGGCAGGTAATCAAAAGGATAGACGAAACGCCAATTGAAATTTCCCTCTCCTGTTAGTGATCTGTAGAAATAAAAACAGAGGAATGGTTACAACTGTTCTTTCCCATCGTATTCTCCACAACTATTACGTTTAAAACAAAGAGTTCATTACAACTAAAAAAGTACATTTGTTGTTGGTTATAACGAATTCAAACTCTGCTCTTAACCATATGATGTAAAAAAATGAGGAAAATCCTTCGATAATTTTAAAAGTGAGAAATATTACAGTATTTTAATGAAAAAAAGTAAATTTTTATTTCACGGAATCTATTCTTTTATTTTAAGGGTGTTAAGCAATTTTTTTAAAATAGGTACACAAATTAAAATAGTTATTACGAACCGAAATGTGTTTACAATACTGCTCTTTTTTCTTCCTTATATGAAGTAAAGGAAGTATTGTTATCGCGAAAAATTCCGGATATCACATTTCAACGAAAATATCCATTTTGACCGCTATCGAATGCAATTTAACGATGTTTTTGCGTGGCATTTGTATGTAAGGACAGAATAAAGGATTCTTTTTTCCAGAATCCATTAAGCGAATTATAAATCCAAGCGAATTATAAAACTGATTTAAAATCCAAGCGAATTATAAAACTGATTTAAAATCCAAGCCAATTATAAAACTGATTTATCCAAGCCATCCAAGCGAATTATATATTATCCAAGCGAATTATAAAATTGATTTAAAATGGATTCAGAAGAGATTTTTTTTTTCGTGGCGTCTGTACGTACTTACGTACGTATTTATGTATCTTGCATAACTCAAAAACGAATAGCCTCAGAACTGTGAAGTTTTGTATATAGGACTTCCATAACATGCAGTTGTGCACCTCCCTTTTTTGGTTGCAATCAGCAGCACCAAAAGTATATAAATGTATATATATATATATGCAAATATATATATGTGGGAAAAGTTATGTCATGATATTCCCTAATCCCCTACTATGTGACGTATGCATTGCGTCAGCAGGTATGTTCCCGCCTTCGAGAAAGACGAGGAATAGCTGGCGAGCGGAGAGGACGTTGCTCGATCGCTCATATATTATTTCATTAATCGTAAACCTAATGTAATCTATCTTTGTGAATATTAATAAATGTGTATTATCAACTATGGTCGTTGCCTTTCCCCACATTTTGGGTGTCGGCCGTACCTTTTGTGCATGCGTTAATCAAACCCTAGACACCAGCAATCATCACCGAAGTTCAGAAAGCTAACAAAGGCAAGACGTGCCTTTATGACGATTGATGTTACATGACGATTGATGTTACATTGATGATTCATGATTTATTGATAAATTACTGATGCTGCAGTTTTATAAGGCCTGTGTTCACCTCTGACAGCCAGGCACGCTGCACAGCGATTTACCATACTTGCTATGAGAAGATGAATGAGTTGTGGGCTGAAACGGTTCCAAGCTTCTTGAAGAGTTCTCTTCAGTTCTGTAACGGAGCTTGGTGAGCGCGAAAGGGCTGCAATTTGTCTCTCGAGCATATCCCATACATGCTCAATAGGATTTAAATCAAGGGAGTTCTCAGGCCACGACATGCGCTGGATGTTTTCCGTTTTAAGGAAGTCATCAACCAGCACCGCTCGGTGACATGGCGCATTATCATCCATGAATATGAAGTCAGGACGACAGCTCCTCGAAACAAGCGAAAATAAGGCTCAAGAACTTGGTCTCTGAATCTTTGACCAGTCAAAGACCCCGTGTCAAAGAAATGGAGATCT
The DNA here is from genome assembly GCA_000611955.2 of Stegodyphus mimosarum. Taxonomy (NCBI): domain Eukaryota; kingdom Metazoa; phylum Arthropoda; class Arachnida; order Araneae; family Eresidae; genus Stegodyphus; species Stegodyphus mimosarum. The sequence continues at coordinate 45,026 of KK115410.1, forward strand.
GTGCGGCCGTCTATCATGATGCCTGCTCATACCATTACTTCCCTTGATGGAAAATGATGTCTTTCCGATATGTTTCTTGGTTCAAAACGTGTTCCACGTTCTCTCCATATCGTTACCCTACGAGAATCAGTACTCAGACTAAACCGAGACTCGTCACTGAACATCACATTGGACCACTCTCCCATACTTCAATGTTGATGTTTCAAACTCCAGTTCAAACGAGCGCCTTTCTGCGCAGACATGAGGGAAATGCAAATTGCTGGACTTCTGGCATACAGGCCAGCATGACTGAGTCTCCTGTAAACAGTTTGTCTCGAAATTCGTATTCCTGTGGCGACTGTGACCACCGAACCCAGTGCTCTGGCAGTACTGCCCCTCTGACGTCGCGCACTTTTTACCAGATATCGGTCTAACGGTGACATGGAGCATTTTCATCCATGAATATGAAGTTAGGACCGACAGCACCTCGAAACAAGCGAACATAAGGCTCAAGAACTTCGTCTCTGTATCAGTGACAGATCCCGTATCAAAGAAATGGAGGTCTGTGCGGCCGTCCATCATGATGCCTGTCCATAACCATTACTTCCCTTGATGGAAAATGATGTCTTTCCGATATGTTTCTTGGTTCAAAACGTGTTCCACGTTCTCTCCATATCGTTACCGAACGAAAATCAGTACTCAGACTAAACCGGGAATCGTCACTGAACATCACATTGGCCCACTCTCCCACGCTCCAATGTTGATGTTTCAAACTCCAGTTCAAACGAGGGCCTTTCTGCGCAGACATGAGGGGAATGCAAACTGCTGGTCTTCTGGCATACAGGCCAGCATGACTGAGTCTCCTGTAAACAGTTTGTCTCGAAATTCGTATTCCTGTGGCGACTGTCAGCGCCGAACCCAGTGCTCTGGCAGTACTGCCCCTCTGACGTCGCGCACTTATTACCAGATATCGGTCTTGGCGACGGGTTGTGACTCTTGGTCGACCTGATACTGGTCGTCGGGTAACATCTCCCGTTCTTTGAAACCTCTGTCACAGTCTTAAGATCACAGACCGGTTCACATTCGGAATTCGAGGCACTTCAGTTTGTGATCGTCCGGATTCCAGCATTCCAACGATTCTTCCTTTCGCAAACATCTGCAACTGGCGTCTTTGGGCCATCATTCACCTTGTTTGATGGTTAACAACGTTCTTTCGCACAGCAGTTGCCCGAAACTTGTCTGAACTGCCTATGCTGCGTGAATCGGTTTCTCTGCGTTCCGACATGCGCCGGTGTTTCGCGCAGGACGTAGTAGACTGAAAAGTTTTGCATAAACCCAATGTTTCTTCTTCACCCAATTAATATCCGCAAGAAATTTGGAATAATTTTACGAATATTTACTCCATGTTTTTCGCATTTTACAATTTATCCTTAACTTTTGGACACCAGTGTATGTTTTTCTATATCTTTCAACTTTTAATGAAGCTATTTTGATGTTTTATGTATTTTACCCTGCCGCGAAGTGAGAACTGAATTAATTGAATGAAAAATGTATCTCTAATGAAATTTGAGGAAATAAGTATAAATGAAATGCAGCAAAATATGCTTAAAATTTAATATTCCGTACAAGAAAGTCATGTAGTGTCCGCATCAGATTTTTTAATTTAATACCAAGCCAACAGAATGAGCAATGTTACTTTCACGGGAACAAGAAATATGACCAGTTCAGTTCGTTAAAAAGTGCAATTTCAATAAAATTCGATATCGTAGTCTCAGCGGTTTTTTTCTGCATCAAATGCGACTTCGTTGGCTTAAGATAAAATTATTCTTATGCATCATATATTCTTATGTGGACGTTATTGTGCACTGATAAGCATTGAGATTTAGAAGTAGTGTTACTTTCGGAGGATTAGTAAAAGGAACATTAAGAAGCAAATGGGCAGTAAGAAAAATGAATTTGAAAATTTTGATTGCTTAGGAACTTTTAAAACACACATTTAAACATTCACCTAATTTTACTCATTCAAATATATATATATCGCATTTTTAGAAGAGGCATACCATAATATAACAATTAACCCTATACACAACTGGTCCCAGTTGCATGTAGTTCATGTTATCCGAAGGGACTGGAACTTATATGCTATCAGACTGATATTCTAAAAACATGATCCGAAATTCATAGTTGCAGCAATATGCAGTAGGCGCAGCGACACGACCCTTCAATACATATCACTTTGTGCTCTATAGTCTCTTATTTTAAAACAGAGACTTTAAAGTTATATATCGACCTTCTCCTTATTTGCGATCGTACATATATCTTAAAAACGAGTAGTCGTAGAACGTTGAAATTTTGTATATGAGACTGGTATAACACGCAGTTGTGCACTTCCCTTTTACGTTGCAATCGGCCTCATCAAACCTACATAAATATTGTCACTCTGTTACTCGGTTCAGTGAGCTTAGTATTTTCATTCGTATATGTTGTTGTATTGCGCATTTTTTGCTTTAAAAGTGATTGAATTATGTCGTTCTCACGTTTCGGTTAAGGTTTTTATGTCTTTAGTTAATCTGTATGCAATAGTTATATAATTATCAATAATTGAAAAGTTTGAGTGGCGCTAAACCTAATCAGATCGTCGTACGTTTACATATGAAATTTTTAGTAGAATATTGAATTAAGGCAGTTGATGCAACAAATTCATTGTCTTTTTTCCCAAACTTTCAATTTTATTCACCGAAATTTGGCTTCCTGCCTGTTAATCGAATTGCTTGTGTTGACGTAGAAGCTCTAATTTTAATAATAAAAATAGTTTTTAACTGTATTTGGTGTTAGATTTTTCTGTATTTTACAATTTTTAATGACGGAGCTTCGAGTTTTTATGTATTTTTGCCTTGGCAAGAGGTGATGACAGAATTGCTTGAATGAGAAATATATCTCTAATGAAATTCGAGGAAATGAGTTAAATCAAGTGCAGAAAAATGTGTATAATTCAAGAGGCCATACATGGAGAAATCCTGTAGTGTCCCCATGAGATATTTTATTTTCATATAAGCAAAAAAGCGGCTGAAGATCACAAAGAGGTATGTGAAGTTTATGGTGTTGATTGCTTAACAGAATGCATGTGTCAGATTTGGTTTTAAAATTTTTTTTTTCTGTAGATTTTTCACTTGAAGATGAGTAATGTTCTGACTGATTTTCTGAAGTTGCTAATGACAAAATCAAAGGCATAATTAAATCGAATCATCATGTAACTGTCCGAGAGCGTAAAAAAGTTTAAATTTATTAGACACAACAACTGAAAATCATATAAAATGTCTTGGACTCGTTGAGAAGCTGAGTATTTGGGTTCCTCATGAACTGAAAGAAATTCACTTAACAAAACGAATCAATATTTGAAGTACGTATTTCAAACGCAATGCAATCGAACCTTTTCGAAACGAATTATCACTGGTGATAAAAATGGATCGTCTGCAATAACATTAATCGAAAAAAAAATCATGGTCAGCACAAATCATATCAAAAGCTAAATTGATTCAGAAAAACATCATGCTGTCAATTTGGTGGGATTTTTAAGGTGTTGTGTATTTTGATCTGCTTCAAAGCAACAAAACGATCAACTCAGATGTTAAATGCTAATAACTTATGAAATTAGAGGAAGCAATTGAAGAGAAAAGTCCACAATTGGCAAATCGCAGAGGAATCGTGTCCCATCGCGTCAATGCGAGGCCTCACACATATTTAGCAACACGTGCAAAATTACTGAAGCTTCGTTAGGAAGTGATGTCGCATCCTACATATAGTTCGGACCTTGCGCCATCGGGTCATAATTTATTTCGAAGTTTACGAAACATATTAGATGGTACAAATTTCAGTAATAACGATGAACCTAAAATCGCACTTGGTTGAGGTTTTTGCTGATAAAGATCAGAAGTCCTATGAGCATGGAATCATGAAGTTATCCGAAAGGTGACAAAAGATCATCGACAGAATGGAAGATACTTATTAATTTTTTGTATTAAAAATGAATTTTATTTCACACTAAAAAAACAGAAATTACTTTATTGCCAACCCGATATTTGTGTTTCCAGAACTCTTAAAGTGTCGCTCGGATTCCTAATATTATATTATTAGGAACATATGTTAATGATTTTAGTGAAATTATATGCATATTGCAATATCTATTGTATCTTGTAGTGTGAAAGGTCTCAAGAGTGCGAAGCATCGGGGGAAAAACAGGTTTACAGTGACAAGTTCATTTAACATTGATCTAAATCGCTATTTAGCGAAACTCGCGAGATATCGCTACGCTGGCGGTGGTTTTGGCCAACTAAATTTTGCGATTCACAATTTGATGACAAATTGGGACTGTATCCGACTCTATGTAACTGCAACTGTATATCGTCCTATGTAATTGTAGTGCCCTAAAGCAATTTCGAGAAGCCGAGGGGATAGGGAAAAACTATATAAGAACGGAGAGAATAGAACTTTTTAGTTTAGTTCGGAGTTGAGCTCAGAGTATTCAAAGCAATGATAAATCATTGTGCCAGCTTACACATTTGAGGCATTTTGTATTACAATATGAGCGATGTTCTTAGTAGTTGAAGAGGAAACTATAGATTATGCTCTGTCACACTGAGAAGAGCTGTACGAATATTGTATTTTTTAATGTATCCCGTAATACTTATTTAATAATTAAAATTTGTATTTTAAATTTACTAAAGAATGCTTCCTTTCTATAGGTTGATTATATTTGTCAACTTACAATAAATATCGATAGTAAGGAAAATGACAAAACGAAATTAATAGCCCTTCTGGGCTAATAATTTATTCGTTCTTATAAAAAATTCTATTGTTGTTATTATAACATTGTTTATTACTAAAACCCAGCTGTAGTGAAGGGAATATATACTGTACGTAAATGAAGTACTGCAGATGATACTTTACACAAAGAAAAGCTGCTGAACACTGGTACTTAGATCTGAAGTCGAATCCAAGTGAACTGTTTCCCATATGTAATATGGATACCAGCCAGTTTTCCTTAGAATGCCTCCACGAAGACATCTTTCCTCATAGATAGTCAGCCCTCGCATGCTTTGCCATAAATCAAACAAACCTAACAACATACTCTAACGTATCAGATCTTTATTTAATAACAAATTTCACCCTCTTCGCCTTAGCCGCAGATTTAATAGCATATTTGGCTTTTAGAACTGTAAACATCATCATGTTCGGCATACGGTATACAGTAGCCAAATCCCCGGAAACTCAGAGCATCTTTTTACTTTTCAACAATCTCTTTTTCATCTCCATCGCGATCTTAATAATTTTCTTCATTGTTTGAATCTTCTCATTACCTTTTTTAAAACTCACTGTTTATGAATTTGCAAATATTTATGCGAAAAAACACAAAATCGCTTGAAAATTCCCATTTATAGCACGAATTGTTTGCTGAATAGTAGCAACAGGCGTACTAATGTTCATGGACAATCGCAGCTTTGTCTCGGAAGACGGTAATGTTCGAGCTCGCTGTCGTGACTCATCGAACTCGAATCATATTCCAAACAAATGCAGTAAGCCAAACAAAAACATTCGCTTCCAAACAAGACGGATAAGAAGGTAACGCTGTATTGAATTAAGGAGATATCAGACCACTGTATAAGCTTTGAAAATATTTAACAGTATTAATGCAGCCTTGAAAGAACTGTGAGATGCGTAGCTCAGTATTTTCTTGCTAACACGTGAAAAAAAAAGATCTTTTAGAAAAGTTGTCTTTTAAATTTCAGCATTCAGAAATTCTGGGATAAAAATGGCAACAAATCTGTTATCAGACTTTTGCTGATTCACTGTGATATCATTGGGCTTAAAGAGAATTATCAACAATTTCTAAGTATTGTTACGGATTTTGTATTTATGTAGCTATTTATTTAGAATTGTAACTAAAATTGTTTTATTTTCCCTTCAAAGCAGACGAATTTGAAGAGAAAGCTACGTCGGAAAAGTAAAAATACAAGAGCGCGTGCTTTTAATATTTAATAAATAAATATCTCGTAACTGCTGTTGCCATCCAGAAAAATCGAGAAAACAGATTTTACCAGAATGTTCTCGTGAATAATTAAAAAGCTTATAAAAGCCGAATTAAAACAGCTCAGCTCAGTTGCTGTTGTTTTAAGCGAACTATATGTTTAAGTGAACTATATGTTGTTATTGATTGTAGCGAATTCGCTGCGATATTTGATTAACTTTCTTTGTTTTGAATTGAGTTTTATTTAACGTTTGAGATATTGTGATATAGTACAAATATCTCTGAGGAAATATTTCAGCATTTTGTTTTATTTCTTGAGAAAAGAATAAATTAACTTTTTATCGACTTGTGCATTCAATCCATCGCATTCAACCCGTACGCACGCAACAGTATACTAAATAGTGCACGGTTTCAAAACAATCTGTCTAGATGAGATGCACGTGAAATATGAAATTCTGGCAAATTGTTTTGCGTTGTGAACATTAAAAATTCCTCCTATCATCCTTTCGTGCTCAAATCACAAAATTTATTTGACATGCAATAATTAAGAATTTTTAATTTTCTCAAAGTTACTCTTTTTAAATTCTGTAGTTATTTTTCTCGCTTTGTCAAAGACATAAAATCATGGTTCATTCACTTTATTGACAAAAGAGAAAATTAATCATGCTTATGCCTACGGAATTTACCCATTGATGCTTATGACTTCTTTTATTTTTTTTTCTTTTTTCAAGAACTAAATGGACTGCATAGTATTTTTCTTTCAAAATTGATAAAACGAACGACTGGAATGACTCAAATAGTTGCCGTTGTGAACGAAAACACATTTCAAAAGCCGTCTTGAAATTATGTATTTAGATTATCTGCAAAGGTGTCTTATATGATTCAATCATATACCGAAAGCTAAAACTGATTCGTAAGATACTGTTCCGTACTACGGGTTTTTGCATTTGGAGTAATTGATGATAACACTTGATAAAGAAAGAAAATACAATATACTCGCCAGTATTACACAGGAAAGTTCCAAAGACACGTTTGCAGTTGTCCAAAAACTACGATTAATACGCTAAAACAATCAGCATATTAAACAACCAGCAGTAGCCTTCAGGCAACAAAGTTGAAGACAGCTTCACGCAAAGCATTGAAGTACGGCTCCCGACTCGGTTCGGTCGCTCTCAAGCTAATCTCTGAATTCAACATAATACTCAAGATATTCTTCTTCGCATACAGGCAGAGTATATATAGCTTTAACATATATATAGCAAGTATATATAACGAGTATATATAGCAAGAATACGTTCTACAATGTTCTCCCTCGGTCTATGGCACATCTCCAAATGGACGATTTCGCGCCAAATCTAGGAACACTGCCTTTCCCTGCCACTTTCTGGCAACCTTAACTCCCCGCTTTGAGGGTAAATTATCTTACCACAGCTGGGAATTGCGTAACAATCCTCAAACCAAAGATATATGTATGATACAGTAGAAATTTTAAAAGTGTATCCAAAAATTAGGTTTAATTTCCAAAGCACTAAATATATATATATAGGTAATAAAAAACGGCTGTTTACCTGAATCTTATTTTGTTTATTTTCTATTGTTTTACAGGAGTTAGTGATTTTTCTAGGCATATTAATTTTTTAAGTAAGATTTTTAGATATATTTTGTAACTTCACTTCACTTTTAATTATAGTACAAAAAGGCAGGAAACATTTTATACAATTTTAGTAACCGAAAGAATAAAAATCCACTAAAAACCTGCTACTAAAACATTACACTATATTTCATTACACTAAAAATATTAGTAAAAAATCGATGGATCTTGTAAATAATGAATAAGTCACAACTTTAAAAAACGAAACGAAAATAAAGCAATGATATTCACTAGTGCAAACAAGTAACACTTGTGTACATACCTGTAATGGATGTCTGTACATTGCGTATCTTCCGGTCCCTTAAGCCATCTAAATAAAGAAAGAGAGGGGATTTTAATAGCCGACATTTACTTTACTTATGTTTTGAAAATTTTAAATAGATAAATGATTTAGAAAACTTAGTTGTCTGCCAAATTTTACAAATTTTTACTTCCTTTTAAGAATTAAAGGGAGTATTGTAATAGCGAAAAATTTCGGGTATCATATTTTAACCACAATATCCATTTTGATCGCTCTAGAATCGGCCTGAACAATGTTTTTGCGTGACATCTGTAGGTACGGACGGAATAAAGGTCTCGTTTTCAAAACGGATTTTAAAAGATTTAAAATGGATTCAGAAGTGATTTTTTTCGTGAGGTCTGTACGTACGTATGTATGTATCTAGTATAACTCAACAACGAGTAGCCGCACAACGCTGAAATTTTGTATATAGGACTACTGTAACATGCAATTGTGCGCCTCCCGTTTTTGTTGCAATCGGAAGCACCACATATATATATATATATATATATATATATATATATGCGCTCAATTTCCTACAAACATCATGAAGTTGAATAGTTTCTGTTAGTGAACTTTATAGATGTCGTAGATGTTAGTGATAAATGAACAATTTCCGCAGAATCAGATGTTGTAGATGTTAGTAGTAAAGGCTGCAGAACTGCCACTGGCTGCAGAATCAATCACTTTTTCGATGTGAAAAGCAGCAATAATCTTTAAACAATATTCTCCAGACAAACAGTGCGTGATGCAAAGCATGTTGAATAAAATGTTTACGATGAAATAAATTTATAAACTGAAAACATTTTTGAAAGACTTCAACTAAAAATCGCGGCTGTGGAAAAAATTATTCTAAAGATTTTGAAATAACTCTGAAAGTTTGAAAGGGTTAAATGCTATAAAAACGAATGCGGAATTGAGTGTAAATAACAGTTTTAGAGGAAAAACACACACCTAAACACTTTCAGAGATACTGTCGAAAACAGCTTCCAAAGACAGAAAAACAGATAATTCTGTTTTCATCACATGACAATCAGCATGAAATGTTAATTTTTTCAATGTCATACTTAAATTATACATCATTTAAAATTGGCAACAAAAGTTCATATTTAAAAAAAAATTGTAAGGCATCGGCTTTTTTGATCATTAAAATGTACTACGTAATCAAACTGACAAGGAGTTTCATCCACCAAAAGCTTTAGAACTTTTTTTTAGCAAGAATACTTGAATAATATTGTTACTTTCTTCTTTAAGTACGTACGGGTTCGTGGATTTGGAGTGAATAACGACGACACTCGACGAAGTATCGAAACACACTTTATTGGCCAGGATTTTTTAAGACAGCTCCAAAAACACTTTTACAGTCGTCGAAGAGCTACTATAAACACGCTGAGACAATCAGCGACACAGCCTTCAGGCTATAACGGTGGAGACAGCTTCACGACAAAGCACCAGAGTAATTTCCCCGACTCTGCTCAGTCGTTTTCGGAACTTTACGTACGCTCGAGACTCTCCACGCTATAACTCGACGATACACTGCAGTACAATCCCCGATTCGGTTCGGTTGTTCTTGAAGTTCAACACACTCTAAGATGAAACTCGACAATCCACTAACTCGCGATACACTAAGAAACTCTCTCGATGCACTCGACGAACAGCTCGACACTAGATTACGAGACATTCGCTCGCTGACTATCAGCTCGCTAGACGAAACGCTAACTCTCCACGAATCAGCAGGGTTTATATAGCTTTTGGCTTGTGTTCGAGACATTCTGGGCTAAACCAGTAATAACTCGTTCCAGAAGGTGGTTCTCCATGCGTCTATAGCATATCGCCAAATTTTGTCATAAATGGGCGATTTCTCGCCAAATATGGCAACCCTGCCTTCCCTTGCCATTTTCTGGCAACCCTAAACCTGCTTTGCAGGGAAGCTATCTTACCGCGCCTGGACATTTCGTATTAACATGTTACACGGATTAACACTTTATGGGTAATTAAGAGTTTATTGCATCGATATATAAATACAATATTGTTGTTAATTTGATGTTTATTTGATTACATTTTGGTTTTGACATGTTTTAAGTGTGCATATTTTATATAATAACTAGCGGGCAAGCCCTCCAGATAAGCCGGTTGCAGGCAAAGCAAAATTTGTAAGTTCTATGTACCCTGAAAAGCAAACGTATGAAAACATTTCAACACTAAAGAAATCAGTTCATTCTTTCCAAGCAACAACCAATTTGTAAATATTTTTTTTTATTGTTGAACCAGGAATCAAAATCTTTTGACACTTCAGGTTAATACGTAGGACGTCATGATTTAAATTTAACGTAATATGACAACTTTTGCCACGAAATGTAAAGAAGCTGTAGCCCAAATGACAAATTTTATTAAAAGAACTAGCGGGCTGCGGCTAAGGTAAATTTATAAAATCTTGTAAAAACATTTCAGCCTGAATGAACTCAGTTCATTCTTTCGAAGCAAACCAATTCGTAAAGAATTTATTTTTGCCGAACCAGGAAACATAAACTTCTGACATACGTATGAGGTCATGATTTAAATTTGATGTAATATAATAACTTTTCTCAGTTATCAATAAAAGAATTAACGTGGCATTAATACATCGTGTTAATTAGACTAACCTGAAACAGAAAAGTTTCCAACAGCAGCTGTTTATTTAAAGTGCTGACACAAATGAAAAATTTTAGCCATACAAAGACGTCACATGCAATCGCGTGCTTTCTTAGACGTCAGAATGTGACTTTAATAATATGTTTAAAGTTTGGCAAAGCTAATTTTATTTCATATTTTATAAAACTTGAAAATTTTTTACTAACAAACTCTGCGATTTGAAAGCCAGCAGTGGCAACACTTTACGAAATAAACGAGATTTTTATCTCCAGCTCACAAGACAGTTGCCACTCGGAGAAGAGTGTGCTAAAATTAGCGTTTCCAGTGTCTTTAATTAATATCTCGGATGATTGAAGTCGTACGAAAATGGGAATGGTCGAAATGGCTTCCCACGTATTTTTAGAATCAGGGGGTACCTCTCTCGAAGCTCAACTCTCCGCCGTTCGGAGGAGATAATGCCACAAACAAACAGACAGACGCGTACAGATTTTAATGGTATAGATTTTATAATGCATTTTTTAACCAAATCTGGAGACATTTCTTGTGTTTGTAAGTGTTTATTTCACGCATTAATGTTGTTGTTCTGAATGTTGTAATTCTGAATTCAGCTTAGTTCGAGTCAAGATATTTCGCTTAGAATTTAAAACAGTTTCAAAAGCTCCTCCTCTTGGCGACGTTTGCCAGCTTCTCGTTAACTTGGAATATTCTTAAATTTCCACAAAACGTTTATTTGAAATCCTAAAAGCAAGTTTTCTTGAAACTTCCAGGTGTGCTAGGCCCTATAAATACGACTGCACTAGAGCCGAGAAACTAGTTCAGTGATTCAGTAAGAGTCCTGAGACTTTGTTAAATGGTCTTGCTGATTAGTATTTTAGACTTTATTTTGGGAGCGATTTTGGTGATCAGCGATATTCTTCCCATGTTAAGGAAAATTTGCTTTATCCCTACTATTCTTTTTGAGCTATATATGCCTGTAACCTTGCTGCATGACTTGTAATGTTTTTCAATAAAGTGTCAATTTCTTCCTCTTCATCTAGTGTAGTCGTTAAAGAGACTTTTACGAACTCATAGAGAGACTCAACAATATGGATCCCCCAAGCATTGTAAAAATTCATTTGCCAGAGACAAAAGAATAAAGGCTTACCCTTTGACATAAATATCAGACATTTTCTCTCCCGTGAAGAAGGCATCATCTTCTAAAACTACATCATCCGTATTCCATATGATGACTCGTAGTTCGTAGCTGCAAGAAGAAAAGAAAATGTCATAAAAATAAAATCAATGAATTGTTCTATTTGCAGTCTCCTGATAATACTTCAGCCGTCAGAGAGATTGAATCTCATCAGAATTCATGGGTTCAATCATTCCTGTTTCTTCTAGATTTTTTTAAAACTTGCTACAGATAACAAATGGGATTTCAGGAGTCTCAAATCTATTAAAGAAGCCTTGAAGATACTGTCTAAGAAATTTTAAATAATAGAATACCAGCGCCATTACAAAAAGTGGAGTTAAAATAAGTAATAGGAATTCTTGCATTTGTTTTCAAATATTTTAAGATGACAGAGTTCTTGTTGAAGCTCAGCGAGTTTTAACGTTTTCAATAAAATTTTAATTTGGGAATAAAAGCTATGTAAAAAACTTGAAAGAAAATAAGTTTAAAAATCTAGTTAATACATGAAACATAGATGCATAGATAAATAATGCATATTTACCTATCTATGTATCCATAATTCATATAAATAACGCAAAGGAAATGCATTGCTGTAATCCCTAATTGATAGAAAATGCATAGTTCTAATGTTTAATTAATAGATTATGCATAATTTTATGCCTATAGGTCTGATTCTAGTACATTTTACATACACGATTTTACATTCTAGTACATTTTAGCATTTCTTAAATACACAGATTATACAGAAGGTGAAACTTCTCCGATATATGAACCTCTAGCGGCCTATAGGCTCAACCAATAGAAATGAAATTTCAGATATTGGTTTTTGAAAGTATGCGCTCGATTTAAATTAATAGAGCTCTCACGGTTACGGTTACAATTGTAAGGTCTCCTTGTCTGTCTTTTGTATGAAATCTGGAGAGTAATGAATGCACAGAAGAAGGGTTAAAACTACCCTTTATTACACTCTTAAATTATTTGTTTCAAATCGACGCTAACAAACTGCGTCTCTGTTTGGGCGGTAACTGAAACAGTAAGAACTAAACTAAAAATTTGAGGACATTAACAAGTAGTAGAAGTACGCTACAGGGCTCAGACTATCCTGTTTCCTAACAGAGCGTTGATAAATTTAGTGGCAGCAAAGCGATAGCTGTTACGCCCCGTTTAACCAGCAATAACTGCTAAGCCGAAGCTTACGCTACAATACGCACAGAGGTTTCCCAGGCTCTCTAAATTTTCCTTCTAGAACTTGATACTTAAACCTTTTCTCCTACTGGTAGAATTTGCATTCATTCACGCGCGCTACCAAATTTAAATATTCTGGCACTGACAATTAGGGGAATGAAGGCTTATAGGAAAGCACTTAAAATTAAATTTAACTGGTTATTTAAAATACATATAAATTTCTACACAGAAAAAAAAATAGAAATTTTGGAATGACAACTATTACTTTTTTCTTAGTTAAATTGATCAGGGCAATGAAAAACCAAAAATGGCGTTAAACTGGTTATTTAAAATAAATATAAATCTCTACACAGTGAAAAAATTAGAAATTTTCGAATGACAACTATTACGCTTTGCTTAGTCAAAATGATCAGGCCAATGAAAAAACATAAATGGCGTTGGAACGATACAGACATGACGAGAATTTCTGAAGTAACACATTAAGAGCATTGTAAAGGACCGATGATAACACAAGAGAGGATAGAGAAAAAACTTAGTTTTAATGTGCCATCCTTCGCAGACGATACGTATTAATGTGCGAGACTGCTAACAACAATGACAAAAGTAAGATCGCAGGAGGAATCTCTATTACTTTACGTTTTAAGGTATCTTTCAGTTCTGACAAATATCGTGGATTTGATGTGTACACCTTAGATTTTAGATAACCTCAGAACCACAAATACACCAAAGTGAGGTCGGGGGATCGGTGTGGCCACGGAACTGCAAACTTACAGGCGATCACTCTATCTCCAGTTGAATTGAAAGGTGCCATAAAACATAAAGTTACACAGGTTCCTCCTGCGATGTTACATTCGTCATTGTTGTCAACAATCGTGCAATGCGTTGTCGTCTGCGTAGGTAAGCACGTGAAAACTTGTAATTCCAATAAACGATTTTTCCCCTTTTCTTTCTTGCACTGCCATTTGGCCTTTACCATGCTCTTGTTTGCAAATGCTTTACATCAATAGTTTTCGTATACGTGCATTGTTCCAACGCCATTTATGGTTTTCAACGCGCTGATCCATTTGCGCAGGAAAAAAGTGAGTATTGCCATTTCAAAATTTCGACATGTTTTCACTGTACGCGTAACCGTGAGAGCAGCTCTGTTGATTTAAATCATCAAAATCTCGAGAGCATACCTTCAAATAACAATATCTGAAATTTCATTTCGATTGGTTAAACGGACAGGCCGCTAGGGGTTTATATATCGCAGTTCTTTTTTTGACCACTTTGTTTGTTTAAAGTATTTTTATTCACGGTCATTTTTAAAATGCTATTTACAAATGAAATCTCTTGAAATAGGATGTTAGCAATTTACCATAGCAAATGGCTATTATTATTATACACATAAGAATTGATACTCTTACAAAAAATTAATTTTGCTGTATTTTCTTAAAACGTGGTTACATTTATTTATCCTGAAGTGCCAGAAGTTGCAATTGAATGCATATAGTCAAATCTTCATTCGCTTCTGCTTAGCAGAATTATAATAAATTATAGGTCATAATGTACTTTTTTGTCGACTAGGCGAAAGTTTGAAGAAGCAGATCGCTCTTTATGTTATTAGATAATAAGTAGAAATAGATTATATACACTGGAGAAATAAATTAAGAGAATTTTCATATTTGATCTACGATCTCCAGAACTGCTGGACAGATTTTAATAAAATTTGTTGTGACCGTAGGTTGATATAATACAAACAAAATAAACATTCAACAGTTATAATAGACGCACATGTTCGTGTGTAACACTCATGGGAGTGTGAAGGTCTGAAACAGTGGTTGCAGAAGACACAAAAGAAATGGGTTAATAGGGGTATGGTCGCCTCTTACAGCCACTCAGGCTTCGTAGCGTGATGTCGTACTGGAAATATGGCAGTTTATTAGTTCCTTGTGGCAACTGGTCCCACTCATTCAGCGACGTTATTTTCAGTTCCTGGAGGGTTCTCGGAGGGATGTTGAGAGTTGCAATTGTCCTCCCCAGAGTGTCCCAGACATGCTGTATAGTACTGACGTCTGGAGTCCTGGTTGGTCAATCCATTCGGCGAATATCCTCACTCTCGCGAAATTCTTCGACAAGAAGAGCCCTATGAGGCCTCGCGTTATCGTCCTGTAAGATGAACTCGGGGCTCACTCCACTCCGGAAAAGGCGAACATAGGGCTCCAAGATCTCCTCCCTATACCTCGCACCAATCACAGAGTCTTTGTCAAAGACGTGGAGAGGTGTGCGGCCATCCAACATGATGCCTGCCCAGACCATTACACCGCCACCGCCATAATTGTTGATTTCGCACACATTGGAGGGTAGGTAGAGGGGTCCCTGGCTCTCTCTATATGAAAGTACGCGAGAATCGGTGTTTAGGCTGAAACGGGACTCGTCGGTGAACAAAACCGTCGCCCATTGCTCAGTACTCCAATCACTATGCTGCATGCACCATGCTAATCGGACTCTCCTGTCCGTAGACGGACGTAAACAGCCGGTCGCAAACAGCCGATCTTCTGGTAAACAACTCTCTTTCATTCAGTCTTTTGGAAACAGTCACCCTTGTTACACGGGTTCCTGTGGCTGCATACAGGTCCCGAAAGAGATGAGAAGCTGTAGCCCCTCTGTTACGCCTCGCTAAAATGGACAAATAGCGATCTCCTGTGGCCATCGTGGCTCTTGGAGGACCTTGCCCAGTCTTTTTCTCGATGGATTCAGTATCCTGGAACTGCTTCCAGAGGTTACACACGACGCTGGGAGTTAAATTGAACTCTCTG
>KK115410.1:60763-74371 GCA_000611955.2 Stegodyphus mimosarum
TCCTGTCTCTAGCCTCCCCATAATTCGCCCCCTCATTCCATCATCTAAACGTTGGTGGTTACTCATTTTTATTGTTCCGATGTGAATTTAACCAATTGCTGCAAGATAACACCAAGAAATTCGCCGAGATGTGCTATCAAAAATTCGTAGGAAGATAACAGCAAGAAATTCGCGGAGGTGTGCTAGCGTACGCAATTCGTCTTACCTTCCACGAGCTTATAAAGTCTGTTTTTCTGCTGGCTCCGTCTACATACACATGTACGCTTACATATTTGCCATGCAAGATTTGCATTTTTATCTAGAAGCAGTGGTTTTTCCTTCAGTTCAGTTCTTTTCATTCAATTTGATAAAATATGCAAATTCTCTTAATTTATTTCAACAGTGTACTTGACATAGACTTCTTTACAAAACTGGAGGATTAATCGTGGTCGCATAAAATCAAGGGGAAGGTATTTCGAGTGTGTTATTTTAACGATTTTCTCGTTACAAGACGTACATTCTAGATTATCTGGTTGATTAACTCTCTTTTTTATCAGTCTTCGTCACCTTCGCGTAGTTTTCTTCTGGATTTTATTTAAGAATGAATTTTCCTGTTTTATTATAGTTTTCTGTAAGTCACTTTAGATTTTAGTCGATTTCGTTTGTTATACCTTAATCCATACGAATGACAAAAATAAGTAAAATATTGATAAATATTTTTGTGAGAACATATTTAGTAATTCTGAAATTTAACACATTTTTGATCCAAAATGTAAGAAGAAACAAAAATTTATACTTTGATAATATGTCTGTAGTGTCCTCATTAACTAAATGTCGAGAAACCTAGTGAACAGCTAAGAGAATAATCACTAAGTCCGAGAACAGAAACGTGAACTCAAGAAGGGTTACTTATCCTTTATTTTCTCAAAATAAAGATTTACACTTGGCCTCTTTCTCACGGCGTACAGCAAGCCTCCACTTGGGCTTAAACTCAAAATGTATGAAATAAGAACTAACTAATGACTGACTGAAGAGATTTACTCGAAGCTAACACAATTCTAAACTAGCTGGCCGGTAATATTATCCAGCGAAGCTATCAAAGGGCACGTACGGCCGAGCGTAGTAACAGTTAGAGAGCGTAGCCAAAAGGCAAAGCGCGCTATTCAGGAATCCTAACTCTCTCTAATTTATTTAAGTCAGTGGAACTTTGACTTAAATACTACTCTACTTCTCATTTGTATTTAACGCGATTCAAAAAACTCATTCTCGTAAGGAATTGTAAGCTGAAGCTAGAAGAGATAGGAAAGTGGTATAAATAAAATAAATAACTTCAAATAACTGTTATAGAATTAAAATATACCTTACATGTTTATTTCCTGTTTCTGTGATTTGAAATTGTCTTCTGCTAAATAACACCAGTAATAAATTTATTTTTAGGATTTTTCAAAATTTGGGTTCGGAAATAGTCGGATACCTGAATCTGCAGAATGGTAGCATTTACGACATCATTTGGCAGCATAAATAACGTAAGAATTCCAAGTTCTCCCTCTCTGCCTTGAAAGCTGTTGTTTTTTTCCTTGCTATTCCTGTCTATGTTTTCTCTTCATTTCGCAGTGCACATGCCATTTATTTATATTGATAGAAATCAATGTGAAATTGAAGATCACTGGAAGTTAAAAACACCTAACTTATTCTTAAGTTAAGAAGACTTAACTTATTTTTAAGATCTAGTTAAGAACACTTAACTTATTTTTAAGATTCAGTAATTTACTTTTAATGGATGATTTACAATATTTATAGATTCCGGTAACATATTATTCTAGATAAAATAAACCCCGAGATACGATGACATCAGTCTCTATCAGCACTGTTTGGGCTTTCATTTTCCTTTCCCTTCTTATAGTTTCAATAGACAGTTTTGTTTTATGCTGTGGGCTTGAGGAAGAATCAGACAGGACCCGGTTAATTCGTACCTGATAATCGAGAATTGATTTTAATTATATATTTACTTTCCAAACTCTTCTTCTTAGAAGAACACTCAACACAATTCAGCTTCATGGGTATTCTATATAGTATTAGCACTCGTTGTTAGAATGTACGCTTCAAAAATGAACTTGCATACTTAAATACTTGCAAATAAGGCAAGCGTTTAAGCAGGCAAGTTATGGTATCTTGTTCAGCGTTCACTGTGTTCATGCAGTTCATGCACTTCGGTGTGTTACAATAAATTTAATATTAATAAGTTTTAATTAGATCCAGTATTTATAATTTCAGTATTTATAATGACCAGCAGTTAAATTTAGAAACAGAGAGTAATAGATTATTTCAACATCAATCACTATGGCGCATTGTGAAATCAAAAATAAAAATACAAATGTACCTGTTAGGCTTCCTTGGGGATATATCTGTTGGAGGCTTCGGCAATGGCATATCCATTGCAAACATGTCTACCCACATTTCTAGTTTGCCCTAGAAAATAAGAATAAGAACGAAAAAGTTTAGAAATATAGCTGATTTTAGTATTTAAATCTATCAAATAATATTACCAAAAAATATACACTCTTAGACAAAAAAAAAAAAAAAAACGACGCACCAAGAAGGATTTATCCGAATGGGAAGAAAATCTGTAGAAGTGATGTACATGTATAGAAAAACAAATGATTACAGTTTGAGAAATATTGGATGATTTATTGAAGTGATAGAGCTTCACAAAGTGAAAAAGTCAGTAACGCGTTTGTCCACCTTTGTCCACCTTATGCAAGCAGTTATTCGGCTTGGCTTCGATTGATAGAGGTTGCGGAGGGCCTCCTGAAAAATATCGTGCCAAATTCTGTCCAACTGGCGCGTTAGATCGTCAACATCCCGAGCTGGTTGGAGGGCCGTGCCCATAATACTAAAAACGTGCTCAATAGGAGAGAGATCCGGTGACCTTGCTGGCCAAGGTAATGTTCGAGAAGCACTAAGGCAAGCAGTAGAAACATGTGCAGTGTGGAAGTGGGCATTATCCTGCATGGCGTGACATGAAGGGCAGCACAACGGGCCTTAGAACTTCGTCGAGGTACCGCTGTGCTGTAAGGTTGCGACGGATGACAACCAAAGGGATCCTACTATGAAATGAAATGGCACTCCAGACCATCACTCCTGGTTGTCGGCCTGTCTGCGGGAAGACACTCAGGTTGGTATCACACCGCTGTCCGGGGCGTCTCCAGACTCGCCTATCGCTGGTCATCGGGGCTCAGTTCAGAGCGGGACTCATCACTGAACACTATTCTTCTTCAGCCAGTGACATTCCAGTGCGAATCACTGCAAACGAGCTTGAAGTTGTACAGAGGTCAATGGTAGTCGCGCAAGGGGCGCCGTGACTCAGCCTCCTTTCTGTGATCAGTCTATGAATGGTCCTTGCTGTCACTGAAGCACTAGTTGCACGTACAATCGATAATAATGATGCATCTGGGGCTGTGAGGGCCGCTCTGACGATTGCTCGGTCTTCACGTTCTGTCGTTTCTCTAGGCCTACCGCTTCCTTCTTGACGCTGTGTGCTGCCATGGTTCACCCATTTCTGCCAACATCGTCTAATAGTGGCATCGCTCCTGCTCAAATGTTGAGCTATTCGCCGATAAGACCAACCGGCTTCTTTGAGCCCAACTACACGACCTCTCTCAAATTATGACATCTGCGCGTATCGTTCGCGCACCTGTATGCGAGGCATAGTTACTGTCTACCAGAGTACACGGAATGAAATTCGTGAAGAATTTATGACCTGGAATCATAATTTCTCCTCTTAAATATCCTGCCGGTTGCGCGGATCAGATGCGCTGTAGCGTCAACCTTTCATTCATTGGCAGCCAAAATGTAAAAGTTTGCATTTTCTTTCGAAACCTGTATGTATACCAATTTGTGTCCAGTTTGCTTTATATCTTCTCGGTGCGTCGTGGTGCGTCGTTTTTTTTGTCTAAGGGTGTAATTACGGGGGCCAAGGAATATGATTACAAATGGTAAAAAACAATTTAAAAATCCAGGAAAATATAATTATTATTTATGGCATCACTTTTAAGTACATTACTTCAGAATATGCTTAATGATATTCATAAATTTTGCATAGCACAGGAGTTCATAAGAGCATACAGAATTCAAAAACCACACAGAGTTCTTTGTATATAATCTCGCAGAAATTTCTAATCTTGCTATTTTGTTCTTCTTCTTATTTTTTTTAAATGCATAGTTATTCAAAATTTTTCAATAGAACGGCCGTAGTATCCATGCTTTTCTTCAGACTACAAGTAAATTATTCATAAAAGTGGATCATCTTCAGGTTATTAATCCGTTTTTGAATATCGCCGACGGTGTTTTTGGTGCTTGTAGTTTCTAACGTAGGCTTACGTTCCTCCATATTGATCTGATGCGAAAGCTAAAGTTAAGACGCTATTTGAGGCGTGCGTGAATGCTTATATCTTCGAAACTACAAATGCTACGATCAGTTTAAATACATAATTAGAGAGATGAAAGAATACATTAGCAAACACATTTTTTTTTAATTGGACAAGGGGTATACTGAAAGTAACGCGTCAAAAATACCGAAATTTTGGTTAAGCTCTGTGCGCATTTGTGACTTTGTTGTGTGTGGCAGGTCGTGTGATAGACATTCGCGTGTATACAGTCAGTGTGTTCCGGGGTGTTTGCTATATTTTATTTCGCCAATTGCCGCTGTTGCAATTTATTCAAATTTGACGTGTGAAGAAGATTGTGCACCAATCGAATTTACTGTTAACCAGCGTAAGGGAATACAGAATTCAGAAGTAGGCGATATTTGTATCGTTGATGTAATTGTTAATGTACTGTCAAGATTTATTCTAACATCCATACATATTTATCCAACTGTTAATTCGGGAGATTTGAAGATGTTCTTGTTTAGGGCATTGATGAAATATTGATCGATGAAGAGCTTATTGTAGATGCAGATGTTATTATTATTATGATGGGAGATTTCGATGTAGACGTCAAAGGAAATGAAAAAGCATTTGATTTTATGAAACGCCATCTTAATGTATGGTGCAAATACATTTGGCAATTCATTTATATATTTAATACAGGAGCATGATTTCAGACATCTTAAATCATGTATCTTCTCATATCATCGACCAGTTTTACTTAGGATAATTTTGAATGAATAAATGTAATAAATAAAAAATAAAATATACGTGTGTGTAAAATCTTTTGCTTGTTTTATTTGTTCTACAACATTCTCACACTTCTGTTAGTAATTCTACGCTTTAAACACCAGCATCTCTTTAAACTACAAGAGAGAGCCTAGCGTAAATGTTTTTTCTATGTGCAGGACCTTTGAGTTTCCCAAAAAGCAAGAAATATGCTGTAGCTAGATTAGACGAATAGAATAATTAAGATAGGTTATTTGAACATGGCACAGCACACGAGAGTCATCTGCCTAAGGGGAGTGATGCGCTCATGGAGCAACTTTCTAAAAGAAACCTTACTCGTGCTAACATCAAACGGAGAAAAGCACGAAAATCAACCATGCAGCCACCCGCTTTGCTTGGATTCAAACCCCAGTCGAACTACCATTATTCAGCTATCATAACCACTCGGCCAGTGATGCAATGCAGCTCAAAGCAATTGATTTTTTAAGCTAGTAGGAATAATATCGTCTTGTTGGAAAGTGTTGTGATGGATAATTTTATCGTCTGAAGAAATGCGTTTATTGTGGACGGTTTATTGAGAAGTACTGGAGAGGAAACTTATTAATCATGTATATAAGCTATTCTGTGAAACTAAATAGATTATAATACCTATTTATATATGATAAACTAAATAGATTATATATTATATGACATAAGTACATAGTTAAAAAAGAACGGAGTTAATGCAGTATGTTTTTTTTCATTCATTACGTGCTCCGCCGTTAGGTACTACACGGCAAGGGGAGGGATGCCTTGTGGAGGACTTTATAAGGGAAACTGGCTCATATGCGCATTACATGTGGAAATGCTTATGCAGTCACCCCCGTTCGCCGAAATTCGAACCCCCGGACCGAATTACCAGTGTTCAGCGGCTTTTACCGCTCAGCCGCTAGAGGGCTGGTAGTTTTAGTTGGAACATCATTTATTTCATTATATGAGAATAAAGTTGCCTTAAAATAGAAAATACGCATTAATAAAATCAAACAGTTTTGCCTTATTTCTATGTAATTCCTTATAGTCATGGATAGTAATTCAGTACCTTTTCTGCTATTACCTAAAATTCAGTTTAGTAACTTTTCATGTATAATATGACTGAAGGTACAATCTAAAATATAATGCTCTAATGCTTACCTGCTCGATGCCAGGCTTATCTGGATGATACAGAGGGCGTGTTTCAACGTGCTCTGGAACCAACTTATATTCGGCTTTCGGAATCTCATGCCATCGATGGAGAACCGCCAGTGCCATATGCTCTTCATTCAGTTTATCTACACAAAATCAGAAATATCTACATTAGAACAGAAATTTCGATACACTTCTGTAAAATTTCTACAAGACGCTGATAATCCTGAAACATCAAAAAGATGAACACTTCGCCAAAGCTGATATTTGTAACGACTTACATTGCAAATACAGTGGTAGCTCGGACGAAACAGGTCCGCTTTGAAATAACGTTCAGTTATTGGTTTTTTATCTGGATGGCAGAAAAACATTTATGTGAAGTATCATA
Organism: Stegodyphus mimosarum; assembly: GCA_000611955.2. Classification (NCBI taxonomy): domain Eukaryota; kingdom Metazoa; phylum Arthropoda; class Arachnida; order Araneae; family Eresidae; genus Stegodyphus; species Stegodyphus mimosarum. The sequence goes on from KK115410.1 coordinate 67,448, forward strand.
TGCAGTGCTGTATTATGTAAAATATATATTTCACCGACTGAATTTGTGTTTTAGTATGAAACATTGCTTTAAAAACAACAACGGAATTTGTTTTATAAGAACAGATTAATTATTTTCCCTTTATTTCTTAATGGAAAAGCTCGTCTGCTATGCATACAAAACATTGGAACGGATAAATGACGTATTCCGAAGCACCACTTAAATGCTGGTAAGCAGAAATGATGATTGATTATTTAAAACAAATAAAAAATCTATTTAAAAAATGGCATATCTGTCACAAAGAAATATGTATTAAACATCTTTGAAAATTCTATGTGTAATTGAAGAGATTTAATGCGAAAGTTGCTGCTTGCAATACACAGCTGGAGCTTCTTTCAAAAATAATACACAGAAAACAGAACACAGCCACACAAATCATCCAGCAGTTTCCAGATAATAACATTAAATGGTAAAGAAAGTAACTCATTGTGTTCTTTGGAACAAACATAATACTGAAACACTGTAGTAATTCATTATATTTAGTGATCCAGGGATCACAACTCAGTTGAAAGTATTTTAGCAAATACTGCACAAAAATTCTATATGCATAGCGTTTTCAAGCAATTTCTGCAATTTACTTTACAAAAACATACAAAAGCTATCCAAAAGCATACTCACTACCTGAAAAAATAACATGTACTTTTTGACACAATAAAATTAATGCTGAAAACTTTAGAATATCAGTTAACATTTCGAAATATCAGCTCTTTTGAATCAAGCGGAAAAGAATTAGAATAATTCCGCCTCTTCTGACTACCTTTGGTTTTAGAAAAACGATAAAGTAAAATCTCACTTGGAATGATCCAGTGTGAAAAAGCCACAGAAATCATCCAGCAGTTTCTTACTCGAACATTACTCGAATCTTTTTCTAAGTTAAAAAAAAATTAAAAAAACATATTTTGTACATCTGTCCAGTCCTCGTATGCTTGTTTAACATGGGAATGGCAAGAATAGTCATTTTTAAGGACAAGAACAGTCAAACCTGAGATTGTTTAAAATAGTTTTACCTCTCATTACTAACGTACATTATTATATTCGAAATAACATACTTCACAGAGACGTTAATATGCAGAAAATTTTTTATTTGAAGATAAAAATCGATAAATTCTCCAGATAAAGCTCTTATCAGCAATACTGCTCGTTGCACATATATTCTTAATTATGAAATTATAGAGGAAAGCGTTTTTATTCCTCTTTATGTAACCCATATCCCTCGGGACTAGAAATTTGTCATTTTTCGTTTACCTTCTTCTATTCACTGAGTCCATAATTTTCACCGTATAGTTCTACTATTTTTTGGCATTTGTTTTACAATTTCAAATGTTGTTCTTTCATTTAAAGGCACATCCACATGATAATGGTCATCCCTTTTCCTTCCTCCTGTGTTGTTACTCGAAGTGAGACTACCCGAGCAGGTTGATTAAAGTGTCTGCTCGGAGAAGCGTTATTCCGCTAGGTTCTCAAACTATGGTAACTACACTCAATACAACAAACCACTAATGGTGCTTTAAATTATTTTTGATGACGCGTATTTTGCACGAAACATTTAAATAAATGTAAAATGGCGCTCCTTTTACATTTTATTTTAAGCTTTATTATTCAAATACATTTTTTTCGTTTTGAGCGATTTTCTTAAATTGGCGCCTATGGCAGCGGCCATACTGGCCATAGGCTAGTTACGCCTATATTGAAATGAGTGATAGACTTTCCAGGAATTTGGCTTAACGAATCATAGAGTACATTTATATTTATTATAATGTAAATATTTTATTTACGGATATTCTAGAATAATTTCAATTTTTATTCTTAGATTATAAACGTTTCACTTAGGACGCATTGATTTTTGACCGTAAAACGCTTGTATGAGGGTGTATATATATATCTTAACTCTTACTTACGTGGTACAAATTTTAAGAAGTTTGAACAGCCTCTGGTATAGTTTAAAAACATTGGAAGGGGGCTATAATTAATCCTACGTTCAAAAGTACCATGTGAGCGCGTATGACATGACCAGTGCTCGTACATTAATCTAGTCCATGATTTATTAGGTCTAGCATTTCTTTTGTAATCATCGTGGCAATTGTTACAATTTCGTCCTTTCTATGAGCTGCGTGGTAGTGCCAGACTATAAACTTGATCTTTAATGTAGCTCCATGCGAATAAATCACGAAGACTCCATTCAGACGATCCAGGTAGGCTTTCTAATAAACATCTCTCTCTCTTTCTTCAAGCATGTCTGATCTATTGATTATGCATTTGCGGTTCCTAGTTTACTGTACTATTTTTTTATTCGGACACTATAAATATGACTAGGACAATAGTCTTCTTTTGAGATAATAAACTTTTGGGAATGTTTGTGTCATTTGTAAACACAATGTGCTATTTCCCAATAGTTATGATAATTTTGCATATCTAAATATTTAAATCACAATAAATGAAAATGCATACTTCGAAGTGGTATCGCTATATTTCTTACATGATTTTGTAAATTTAATTGATAGAATTCTTATTAAAATATCTTTAAAACTATATATTTAGTTGCATTAGTTAGAAAAAGTGAACTTCTATTTGAATTCTGAAGAAATAAGAAATTATTAAAGCACATCAAAATTAATTCTGAAGAAAATAATAAATTATGGAGTACATCAAAATTAATCGCGAAGGAAATAAGGAATTATTAAAACACAACAAAATTAATTCAGAAAAAAGAAGAAATTTTGAAAGCACATCAAAATTAATCTCGGAGAAAAGAAGGAATTTTTAAAGCACGTCAAAGTTAATCCTGAGGAAAATAAGAAATTATTAAAGCGCATCAAAATTAATTCTGAAGAAAACAAAAAACTATTAAAGCACATCAAGATTCTGCCGAAGAAAATAATAAATTATAGGCCACATCAAAATTAATCGCGAAGGAAATAAGGAATTATTAAAACACAACAAAATTAATTCAGAAAAAAGAAGGAATTTTTAAAGCACATCAAAATTAATTTCGGAGGAAAGAAGGAAATTTTAATGCACGCCAAAGTTAATCCTGAAGAAAATAAGAAATTATTAAAGGACATCGAAATTCATTCCGAAGAAAATAAGAAATTATTAAAGTGCATAAAGATTTTTATCTGATGTTTTACCAAGCATCACTTACAGTTTAAAAACTTCCAAAACTAACCTTCAACATCTCCATCTGCCTGGAAAGTAAAAGCTTTATTTCCAATTCGAATACGGTTGTGCATGATATAAGGACCATCTAGTTTCAGATCTTTGCACAGCTTAGCTAAGATTTGAGATGGCTTGAGAGGATCCCTCCACTGGTTAGGGCCGGAACTAAAATTTAAATATATATAACATTTTCAATTTACATGTGAAACAAATTTTAAAGTTATACTAATTACTGCACGGTATATTTTAAAAAGAAAAACAAGGGTAAAACATATTGCCCTTTATTAAAAGTAATTAAAGGAAATTTTGAAATATTACTGGTAATCGTAAATTAATCAAAAGAAATGACACAATTTTCTATGTTCTTCAAAGGTCATTTATATAAACAACAATGATCAATTAATAATATAGCGTACGTTTTGTTAGATAACTTTTTACTTTCTTAATGAGCTTCGTAATTCCTTATTCACAAAAGAACCTAGCTTTATCAGTGAAAAGGTGAACTAGATGCTGATTTACGGGCTGATCTGAAGTAAATCTTATACCGTGAAAAAAGTTTTGAAAAGAACGAAATAAGTGAAAGTCTGATGGCACAAGATCAGAGGCGAGTATAATACGCCTGGCAACACTTCGAAACTCAAATAATTTTTGTCACGTGATCAAACTTATTTGTGGTCTTGTTTCTAAACTCCTATCAACGAGCCAGCAGTCAGTTAGAATATGTGCTGTAGCCAACTGGACAGTTTCAACGAATTCCGGAAACTACCAGACCTCATTTATTGTATAGGAACTGCAGTTCATCCCTGCATTTAACAACGAGGAACAGTCAAAATGACCGCCAGCCATAATTCTAGATATATACAGTTATATACGAAAATAATGATTTAAAACATGTCAAAAGAATTATTTTGTCGTTTTGGTATAAATACGGAAAAGAAATGAAAAAAAAAATATTTAAGAAGAAAATTAAAGAAATACAGGCAATCTAATTTCGTTTGGGGTCAAAATCACCGCTTCCGTAATTTTAGTGTTAAAACTTAATAAATGTTCTTGATGAAAATATTAGACTATATTTAAAAAAAATATGTTTTTTTTTCACGAAACATTTATTAGCGAGGTTTTAACGTTCGGTTTTCTTAGCTATCATGAATTAGAAACAAACTTCACAGAGACTGATAGCAAACTATCAATAAGTCTAAAAATTAGCGTCAGAGGCTTGAGAAAGTTTTAAAATAAACCTTTTTATTAAATCGGAACTGGAAAACAAATGTATTATTCGTGTTTACAATTCAGCCAAGCACTTGTGGAGATGTAACTTAAAGTAACAGTAAGTTCAAATTTAAAATTAAGCTAGTGGTCAAAGACTACACACTTCAGTTTAACGCGAAGTTGGCTCACAAATCTAACCGTCATAGATATTCAAATATCGGCAATTATAAAGCAACAAATCTTATCTTAGCTAGCAACAACCTAGTAACGTGGCGTCGAGAAGCAGAACACGCTGTAAATTAAACTACTGAAATCTTCCTTTGCTATCTTATTCTTCCTCGTTTACATTCTGGTAAGAAAATAGAAAAAGAAGTGACGGTGTTGTTGTTATTGGGACTTATCTCACTTTGTCTGAAGGTAACGCCAGAACAAGCCCACAAAATTCATCATGGCAAGGAGTGCAAGATTGCGCCTGTAGTTGGCAAGAGCCTTGAGCACCATACAGGCGAGAGCACAACTTTGCTTCCGATGCTTTCTCCAAGATTCGAACCCAGGACCTTCGGTATTCTAACCACTGTTCTGGTTGGACGGCAAAAGTGACAGTAAAGATCCAAAACATAGAATAGCTGGTTAATGAAAATTAATAACAATACTCTACAAGGTCACTTGTAATACCTTAGAAAATGTATAATTTCTTTTCATTTTTACTTTTTGTATCGTAGGAATACAGTAAAAATAACATTAAAAGCAGTAGAAAATGAAACGAATGCTTTGATTTAGCCAAAGAAACAAATATTAAAAATTAAGACGACGACAAGCAAGATTAGAAATTAATTTATAAATTATAATCCAGCATTTAAATGCAATACAAATATTATAGATAAAATTAAGATTGTAAATTTAAAAGTAAGAAAAGATTAAATTTGCGATTAAGAGAAAGAGTATAATTACGTCTCATATTTCTGTGCTAAACCACATGTAGGCCTGTGCCTGCTATAGAACCTGTTTTCAAGGTCGACTTTAGTTTCTCCAATCAAATCATCCGAACCTAGGAGGTCCCAGTCGTAGATTTGGACATTGAGCAAGGAATCTTGGGGAAAGGTAGCTTCGAATTCAAAACATCTGAAGAAAACAAATAAAAAATATGAAAATTATCACAACGTGCTCACAGACATTGCATATAACATTTCCGAACATAATTTCCTTGTAAACTAAACTAGCTTAAAATATAGGTTGCGAAGTTTTGTGAGCTGCAAACTTTTAAAATTGAATTCAGAAAGATCAATATTTTTGCCAACGTACTTTAACTTAAGACATTGTCAGTGATAATGATATTTTTTGTGTGAAAAACTATTAAAAGCACTTGTCAGTAATCATCAATAATCGGCTAGATTTCATGTAGAGTATATCAGTGCTACTTTAAACAAAGCAAACGGAACTTACATGTCCCTTTGTAATGTAACGGGAAAGGAAATACAAGTTACATTTGCAAAGTTAACCGAACGCTGTACCTTATGCTTATTCCCTCAATGCAAAAAATTAGAAGGTTTCCACAATGAAATCCTCTTTGCTATAGTTAAAGTTTCTTGGTGCGTAAAAAGTTCCCAGATACACACCGAATCAAAAGCCCGAACTTTTCCGGATCACAGAGTATAATTTCTTCAGCAAAATGAAGAACTCGCAACATTATACATACGAATTAGCTTACGATCAAAAGAATCGAAAACTGTTCACCATGATTCACCATATATCCTGTGTATTTTTCATTCTATTCAAGAATCAGTTTATTCTAAATCGCATCTACTCAGCATTTCTCGTACTATTATATGATCTTCATGCGGATTCAACAGCGTAGTAGAAGAGGAGTTCTCTAAAAACTTTAAGATCAGGAGTTTTGTGTTTTATTCCGAGAACTTTGAGTTACGATTATTATTCTGTAAAAATTTTTGCATTATACCTATGTTTTATTGTATTTTTTTCTCTTTTACACTAAATTACATCCTCAAGTGCATTACTACCACAAATCACTTTCACGCCCATAGAGGGCGGTACTAGGAATCTCAAGATCACATCCTGTCGCCTTTACGAGATTCTCTTTTCGTCAAATCGGATGACTTGCTTACTTACCACCAACTGAATCGCTGTACCGCCTGTTATATGACTATTAGCACTTGTACTCAATTGGTGGAGCATTCTGTTATAGTTAGCCCACCCAAAAAATCTCTATGGAATATTAAAATTTGTAGCGGAGTTCATAAGGTTACTTCAGAAGATGAGTATCTGTGACCATTAAAGAGACACTGTCAAATGTTTGACTGTGCTGAATGAGGATTTTAGCAATGTTTTAAGCATTGTGATTCTGAGTTTACAGAGAACATTTACTATAGAGGTCATTTGGATGTAAAAAGTTAATCTGATGCATTTATACTAAACAATATCAACTAGGTATATTAATGTAAGTAGTGTGAAACGGGGGGTTCACCGCCAGGATCTCAAACTCGCAGGCGGTGCGCGGTGCAA
>KK115411.1:0-26199 GCA_000611955.2 Stegodyphus mimosarum
GAATAAAGTTAGTTTTTCTTTTTTACCACAGGTGTCCAAATACTTATTGGTAGTCAGTGTATACACGGTGCCCACTAAAGTCCGGTACCACTCGTTTAACTGCCAAACGGCTTCAGCTATATTCATAAAATTGGTGTCTAGGTATAGTAAAGTGGCTATGCGCTACTTAATGAGATAGCTTACAGCGCCACCTGGTCAAAAACAACAGAGTTAGCCTCCGTATCTCGAAAATGATACGAGATAGGACGAAAAAGTGAATTATAAAGTTGTAGAGCATCGTTGTTTTAGTACGAATAGACGCCTCATGGATACGAATACTGAAAAAAGAACGCTGAAAACGCAAATGTGTTTCTTCGCGATTTCCGAAACTGTGGCATCACGAAACTTGAACGAAAGGAGAAAAGATTATGGTTTGGATGAAAAACATGCCCTTATCGCGGCATAGTGATGTCGCTTGTAATTCACAATCGAGAGGACTTGGTTCTAACCCCGTGGGGTGCATCCTTATATTGATTGTCTTTGCAAACAGAGTAAACAACATACAGATCATGCACAATCGTGTCGCAAAATGCAACAACTCAAAACAACTTGAGCTTGGTATTCGAATTTGTACATTATGCAAATAGCGTATGAAATGTCACACCTGTTCACCTGAGACAGGTATAAAAGAGATACCTCCTCGTCGTTGTATATTGAAGCTCATGGTCATGGAGCGATTTTCAAACAATGATTATTGTCAGATGGTTCTACTTACGGTTAATGTGAGCTGGATGATCATCGGAAGCGCGGTTGCATCAGCAAAGTTTTCCTGCAGACCCGCATCCTTCACACAAAACCATCCTACAGGTTGTGAAACGTTTAAAGGAGATAGGCTGCGTGACTAGCCAACTGACCGACTAGCTAAGTGAGTAGACTGCGATCCCGCAGACTAGGAAAGTGCAACCGGAAGATGTGTTATCATACGGTCTCGCATATCCAAACCGCAGCACAAGAGAGAAGTGAAAACTGTGGCCTCTCAAAAAGTTACTTTTGGAAAATCCTAAATGAATTAGATGCTCATCCATACCGACCAACACTAAATCAGGCGTTACTGGACGGGGATGCTGAGAGATATTTCGCATGGTGGCAACTTCGTCATGAACCAGATTACGGTCCAGCCAACATTCTTGGCAGGTATAATGTAGACACACGTTTCGCGAAATAAAATGTACAATGGGCAGAACACCCATTACTCGGCACTGGAAAATCCATCCTATCCTGGCGCCGTTTGACGTCAAATACGTTTTTTGATTAATGTTTGGTGTGGAATTTATAGTAACAGGCTAATCACCTCAATATTTTACCAGAGTATGTTAACAGTTGCACAATATTAGAACTTCTGCAAGACATAATACCCGATTTTGTTGAGAACCTGCCGTTGTTTCAGCTCCTGAATGGATGGTTCCAACATGATGTCGCAACTGAAGCAGTACCTGATGGAGGAATTCAGAGAACGAATAATTGGGTACGGTGGTTTCGAAAAGTGGCCTTCATATTCACCTGACCTGATTCCAATGGACGTTTTCTTGTGTGGATACCTCAAACAGCAGGTGTATGCCACTCCCCCCACAAACATTATAGGTCCTTCAGCGACGTATTACAGATGCTTGTGCAAAAGTGTCACCAGCTATAATACAACGTGCAACACGAAGTTCTAACAAGAGGTCCAGATGTGCATCTCAGCTGATGGAGAGAAGTGTAAAATATCGAAAATAAAGGTAGCTTGTGATAACTATAAGTGTTTTTTTCTATGATCATTTCGTGACGTCGCAGTTTCGAAAATCGCGAAGGAACAAATGTGCTTTTTTTTAGTATTCATATCCACAATGTCTCTATTCGTAGTAAATCGACGATTTTCTACAACTTTGTAATTCACTTTTGCTTCCCATCTCACATCATTTTCGAGATACGGAGGATAACACTGACGTTTTTCACCAGGTGGCGCTGTAAGTTATCTCATCAAGTAGCGCATAGCCACTTTACTACACCTACACACCACTTTTATTACTATAAATGCAGCCGTTCGGCAGTTAAACGGGTGGTACCGGATTTTAGTAGGCACCCTGTATATAAAAACTTAAAGCATCTAAAGTTAACATCAAATGGGAATCAAAGCAAGGCAATTCCTCAACAATATTAATAATTGCAACCGTACATAACAGGCTTAACACAATATCTAAACATATCAAAATTAAAACAAGAATTGATTAGTAGAATAAACTCGAAAATAAAAATGTGAAAAGGAAAAATATACAAAATTATAAAAATATAAAAATGAATCTCCTTTTACTGAAACTCCAATTCAAAACTCATCAGGGAAAAATGAATTAGTTTCATAAAAGTCGATTAATATGCTTCGAAAACATGTTTCGTTTTCCTGGTTCATTTGGGATCAAAAACCGAAGAAAGATTCAATTAAATTTTCATTTACTATATTAAAACCCATATAAAACCGAAATATCGAATCTCAAATGTATCCAGAATTTTCCATACACGCATTCGAAACACTTGGATAAAAGAATAAAACATTACATTGGGCCAAACTGACTACTCAAAAATACTAATAATAACAATAATAATAATAAAATAAAATAAAATAAATAAAAGCAAACTTTACATTATGCAAATTGACCATTAAAAAAATTCGGTCTCAAAACATTATATGTAAAACCGATATTCAAAGCAATTATAAATAAATAGTTATAAATGCTATTGGACACTTTGAACTTTATCGCATATTTTTTCGAAGAACTACAAAATATTTGCTTCTTCAGAATAGCCTTGAATTCAACTTTTTGTTGCAAGGAACACAGTTTGGTCGTACTAAGAATTCAGTAAGTTTATGTTAAGATGGTCGTCTTGAAAATTCAACAAGTTCGTTTTTTTTTGTTGTTGTTGTTTGTTTGTTTGTTTGTTTCAAATAGGTTTTCAGCTGTTTAAGGCTCAGAGTAGATTTTATTATTTATAGAAATCTCTATCAAAAGGTTTTCATTTTATTGGTATTAAAAGTTTAGGTTAGCATAATCGGGGACCACCCAATTTTTTAGTGTGGTTTAAATGACAGTTTTATTTTAGCATATTTTTTTCTCTTTATTTATAATTGCTCTTGAATATTGGATTTACATATAATGTTTTTAGACCAATTTGTTTTTTTAATGGTCAATTTTCATAATGTAAAGTTTTATGGGTTTTTTTAGTAGTCAGTTTGGCGCAATGTAATGTTTTATTTTTTTGTTTAAGTGTTTCGCAAGCGTGTCGGGAAAATTCTGGATGCAGGAAGCTGAGATTTGATTTTTCGGTTTTATATGAACTTCAATATCGTAAATCAAACAAGTAATTGAACCTTTCTTCGGTTTTTGATCTCAAATGAAGCAGGAGAAAGAAACAAGTTTTCGAAACATATTAATCGATTTTTCTAAAACTTTAATTCATTTTCCCATAATGAGATCTGAATTCGAATTTCAGTAAAAGGAGATTCATTTTTATATTTTTATAATTTTCTATATTTTTCCTTTTCGCATATTTATTTTTAAAGTTCGTTCTACTAATTAATTCTTATTTTAATTTGATATGTTTAGATATTGTGTTAAGCCTCTTATGCACGGTTGCAATTATTAATATTGTTGAGGAATTGCCTTGCTTTGATTCCAATTTAATATTAACTTTAAGTGCTTTAAGTTTATTTTACTTCAATCCTGCAGCTATAGCGCAGGACGGGTTTTAAAATTTTGTTTTTAATTTTTAGCCTATTTTTATGTTTCTTATAATATATATATATATATATGGATTTAAATATTAATTAAAACCTAAAAATATTTTTCCTTTATTAAAAATAATAACGTTTAAAATGTCCAATTGAATAGAATTTTTTAGTTTTCCTTAAGATATATCACCCTTGTATTATTTTTTCAAATCCTTGCCAGAACATAATTTATGTAAACTCAAGTATTATTTGGAATCGGGGCGATGCCTCAAACATATAGCAAGTAGAACTGTTAGTAATGGATGTGGTTTAAATGCTCATGGTTTACGGAGAAGTACTACTGAATGGTTAAACAGGTGTATTAAAACTAAAACACAGTAATTCAAAAAGGTAATATAGGCACAGAATATACAGATTCAATTAATTTGTACAACAAACAGTTATTGAATGAAATACATAATAAAGCAAGGAATGAGCACATATACATGAATTTACAATAACGCAAGACACAAAATGAATAGAATTAATGAATATTCATATAAATTCACAAGTATATGATTTTATTTTATAGCTAAGTTTTGCTTCATTTTCATTCATTTTTTAGTCTTTTGTTGGTAGATGGTCAGCAGGCATTCTTTGTGTGATAATCTATGTGACACTTCATCAACGTCTCTATCGTTGAAACAAACATTACCAAATGCTGACGTGTAATGACATTGATACCTATCTATGTATCATGAAGCAGGTAAATAAGGAAATTCAAGAAAAATGAGACTCATCGCTAAGTCTAAAAGTAAGAAGAAAAACTTAGGAATAGAGTAAAAAACCCTTTATTTTAAACTCAATAAGATGAACAGTAGGCACTTCTGGGGCTTACACGTCGACCAGTACTTATGGCGAGAAACTCAAAGTAGTAATTCAAATATTAAAGCTAAATTTAAATAACTGATAGCGAAAGGCTACACAGAGCATTTTAACACGAAGTCGGACTTCGCCGGCGTGAATTTAACTAAGCGAGTAGAGTGCAACACCGAAATTCAAATGACAGGCAAATTTTTTTGCAAATTTTGTGTAAAAGTTATATTAAGATGAAAGTTTTCTTAGATTTGTGTGTTTATTACCTCCTGTGTTCGTTTTGTCCACCTAAAATTGTCAAGCATTTCCTTTGTTAGCTAATATGATCAATTATAGGCAATTGCCAATACTTTTTTTACCCACTGTAGTTTAGAGCTCTGCGCAGTATGCAATTAATCCTGAATTCTTACACCTGTTTTTTGCACTCTTCAATCGAATTAATACTTGATCGTATCATGAATACACCATACACTTTCCGATTCAAGCAGTAATAATGTTGGCATTTCTTATATGGAAAAAATCAGATTTTAACACTGCAATTAGTTTACACTTCGTATATACTGTACAAAGATTTAAACGCTATCCTTTTATTGAAACTAAGTAAACTAGTAAAAGATCCTTTTATTGAAACTAAAGAAGAACAGAAGGCACACGTGGTATTTACAAATTAATCAGCACTTTTGGCGAGATAACTTTAAATAACAGTATGTTCAAATTTAAAATAAGCTACCAGTCAAAGATTATACAATTCAATTCAAATTGTTTACACTCAGATGGCGGTTACATCTACCAAATACCGCATTTATCTTCTTTTAAAATCTCGCCATCGTAATAATTGCATTAGATTTTCTTCTGAGCATGCGCAGGAAGCAATATTTGTTTAGCATTCATCAACTCAATGTGCAGTCTGCCATTACGCTATAGTAAGGTCTATTTATGGGAATTATTATCTTGTTCTTCAGCATTTTCAGGATATGCTTTTCTATTTCAACCTCTTTGATTCTGTCATACCGGTAGGACTTTACTCTACAGGGGGGTACATTTTCTTTGCCTATGTTGTGGTTTACAATCTGAGTTAGGCATGGAGCATCGCCATATTGAACACTGACTTAACCAACTGTTTCACTTTCAGTTTCTCTTCAGCCTTCTGATGTTCTATTTCCTCTACTTCATTCATATCAAACTGTACTGGTTTCTTGAAAATTAATTTTAGACCCCTCCGCCTTTAAAAAATCCATTTTGAAGGTTACTGGAGCTTGCAGAATTTTCACAACAAAGAAAATCACTTTTTGTTGTGCAATGTGACTTTTACTACACATGAAGACTGTTTGCCTTGGCTAGTCACAACTGTCATTTCTTCCATCCCAAACATTCTATACCGCTTCAAATATTTATAAAACACTTTTCTGCTAAGAAACTGCTTTGCGTCCCTATGTTCAAAAGTGCATCCGCTGGTACATTATTGAACAATATTTGGATTAGAGACAGAGTCAAATTTTTTCGGACTACCGTATTCAATTGAATTATACGAATTTTCTTGCATCCGGGGTAACTGTACTCTCTTCCTTTCAGTTTAAATTCTTACTGCCTTCTAGTTCCTGTTTTCCGTTATGTGTTCCTCTTGGCGATCGCCAGTCGCAGGTGAAAATTTATTTCTACTTTCGAAACGCCTACCGCCATCTGACTGTGGGCTTCCTTGTGTTACAAGCCTACGAAACTGTCCATTGGACTTCTGGTCTAGGTTGGTATACACGTACTTTCTGAAAACTTCCTACTTTCAGACTATGAGCCCAAATAAACTCTCGAGCGTGTTCGGGTTTCTAAATTTAAAAAAAAATCCTATATTTGCAGCAGTAACCTAGACAGTATAATTAGGATGATTTCCGCATCGAGCCTTTTTACCGTACAATAAATTTACCAATCGCATTTTTCTTAGTAAAACTTCCATCAGCTCTTCAACCTTAATCTGTTATCTAGTAAACAATTCTGCTTTCAATTTCGCCCTGTCTTTTACTATGGGAAACACTTTTACATGGGTGGTTTTAAACACTTCGAATATAAAATTTTCACTGCTGGTTCTCAAACAAAAATTTACCGATTCCTTTGTATAAGCTCAGTGTCTGTCCTGGAAGTGCGGCGGTTACTATGATGGCTTTTTGTTTTTCCGCAACTGGTTAAAACAAGAAATAAGAGTCCATTTATTCAAAAAATTACAGAATTTTTACCATAGAAGGTAACTGCCAATTTCCCTTATTCACGCATCGTATCTACGATGAATTCAAATCCTTCTGCAGGATTTAATGATATCGGTGGAAACTGTGATCTTGGAAGGTGTGGGAGGCAGACTAAAAATTGCGTTCTGTTGATCCATAGTTCTCACGTTTTCTGGGGCGCCACAATAAAGTTTAAAGTCATCTTAACTATCATAAACTGTAACTAAGCCTTAGGTACACCGACAGTGAATTGTTGGTAAGTCTAAAATAAAAACTGAGCCTCAAAAAAGGAGTAAACGATCCTTTTATTGAAACTAAAGAAGAACAGAAGGCACACCTGGTATTTACAAATTAGCCAGCACTTTTGGCGAGATAACTTTAAATAACAGTATGTTCAAATTTAAAATAAGCTACCAGTCAAAGATTACACAATTCAATTCAAATCTGTTGCAGCTTACTCCAAATCATTTTATTACATACATATATATATAAATAGATTGTATAAATATAATATATAACTACGCTGGATTTTTTTCTTCAGTCGTAAAACGATGTATTGTAACTGTACTCTATCGTCTCATAGAAGACAGCCAAAAACGAAAGATGACTGTAGTCCTCGTTCCACAAGAAAGGTAATCTAAATGATATTGTTGGAATTATTCCCAACAAAGTTTCTTCAGCATTTTATTCAGAAAGCTGTTAGAGATAACAAGATTCATTTTGAATTATATTAAGCATGTACAGAAAGAATGCTGTATCATTTATTTGCTCCAGACCAGACGTAAAATGGACGAGATAAGGAACCTATTCATGTTAAACCTAAAATTTGCTTAAAGAGGCTGCACTGTTATTCTGCTAACAACAGCAGCATGTGAGCAGACTATCTCACATGCTGCTGTTCTTAGCTACTAAACAAGAAAGTCCTACTAAACAAGAAATCCACTTAAATACATTTTCAGAAGAATGAAAGTCTTCGATAAGTAGCTACTCCAAAAATTCAAGATTTATGGGAACAAAGTGAGGTTTTTACAGAAATTCGAAACAAGACAATTTGTATTGAAAAGCTAAAAACAAATTCCTAAAAAGAGAAATTATGAAATACATAAAACTGAATTTTTGCAAGCATTCTTCCGTAAAATGCCATACACAATCGACGGAAAAGAATGTACGGGGTCAAGAATCTTACACACTTAAAAATTAATCAGATCACTCAAAGCGCAAAAGCTACAGTTGCAATACTTGTCAAAAATTTGTAACCGTGCAAAAGCTTGTCTTCATTAGACTGCCTGTCGTAACTTAATATCACTATACCAATAAAACTTATTTCCCTCAGTAAAAGCTGATTCCTCTTGCAGTTGCTATGACAGAGAAGCTCATTTGAGCTTACTACGCGTTTCTTCTACCTTTAAATAATTGGTCTAGTACTATTGTTTGAAATCCAGGATTTCCTGTTCAGAACTTCGCGATGAGAAATTCACGGTTAGAATCTGATTTCACAATCTGTGAACAACAAAGAAGTTCACAATCTCCTATCGTAGCATCTCAGTATATTTGATGCACTTCGAATCGACTGGTGACATTCCATCGCAACTCCTGTAGTAAATGATGAACAAGTGTCTCATTTTGTAATAACATTTTTATTTATATTTAGAACATGGAATGATGATCTATTTGAAAATATCTATTTTATCTTTTTGTTCGAATATATAAATTGATAAAATTTACATTAATTTTCTCATATAATACTGATACATGTAAAAATCTCACAAGGATAGTATTATTTTTATATGAATTATAAAATTATAACTTATTCTCTCTTTATTTTTTAAATCTAACTGTAACTTATATGGCCTTGTTCAGCTTCTGCATAGATATGCAAACAAAAGGAAAAATAACCTATTTTTAAATACAGAATAAGGGAAAATAATCAATCAATAAATAAAAAGTGATATGGGCATTTTTAGAGTGAAATAAAGATGGCATACACTTAAGCGTTTTCTCAAGCACTTTAAAATCTAACATAAGACCAATATAAAATAGAATTCAAAAGGTTGTTATTGACATTATTACAGCAATATGTAAAATTGTAAGTCCAAGTTTAATCAAAAAATGTTGGAGGGCTAAAAGTAGTTACAAAAGCTACAAAATCTTAAAGAAGAAAATGTATTTAAAATATTACCTATTATTGAAAATCGTAACTTACGAGTAATAAAAGTCTGCAAATAAAACATTGTGGTAATTTTTCAGACTCATAAGTTATAAATGAGATCATAAAGCTTTTCATGTTTGTAAATAGAAACATAACGAATGAAAATAGGTTATGTTACGGAATTTGTATTTCATTTGCTATTTTTAGTAGAATTATAATTAAATTGTTTCATTTTCCCGTGCAGTGCAGCACGAGACTTATTTGAAAAGAAAAATACGCCGGAAAAGTTAATTTAATAAACAGCTATCACGTAACTGTACTTTTTACTATCCAGAAAAATCGAGAAAATACCAGACTGTTCTCATGCATGATTAAAAAGCTTATAAAAGCTGGAGGAAAACATCTCAATTCAGTTCTTTTAAGTGAAATGTAGTTGATTACTTAGTGCTGTTATTGACTGTAACGAATTCGAAGCGAGATCAAATTAGCTTTCCCTGTTTTGAATTATTAAGTTCTGTTTAACGTTTTAGTAGTTCAAAATATAACTGCTGTGAGATAATATGATATTGTACGAATATCTCTGAGAAAATATTTCAGCATTTTGCTCTATTTCTTATGATTATAACATTTTTAACGACTTGTGCATTCAATCCATTACGAACCGGTACGCACGCAACAGTATTGATATTAATGAAATTCTACGTCTTTTGAAAACATCTTCATTTTGATCATAATCTCATGCTGATTAATCAGTTTAAAAATAAACATGTTCATATGTTAATTATAACTTTCACTTAATTAAAACAGCTCTCAGGATTAGTTTGCTAAAGTTATTTTGCTTTAATTAAACTGGACATGTTTCGTAGTATTGAGTAGTGCTTGCTAATATACGAAAACAATTGTATTTACTTGTTTACTAGTTGCTGTTGCTCATTTTATTACAAGTGAGGAGGAAGCCCTTTAAATTAATATTTGTTAGCAATTAAGTTATTTTATGTATTCGAAATTTTTTACGTTATATTGCAAATATAACAGTTTATTACGTTCTTTATCACAAATCAAACAAATGAACAGATTTTTCTAAAACTTTCCAAATCTTTAGATTATTACTTACATTTAAAATGAATCCTAGAATTATGAATTTCAACTAAATGTAACTGAAATACTTGAGTACCTTAATATTATCGAAGTAACAAAATTACTTTGCTAAGGAATAAATAAAATGTGTCTTTTGACGGAAAAAGGTTCAGATTTTCTTCATTCAAAGTAAATGAACTATTCTTCCATTTTGCTGGCAGCAACTGCATTCTTTCCTTTAAGGATCTCTACTGAAGTGTTTGCTGCGGATATACCGAGACACTTAAGAAACCTTTTTCTATCTCCTTTAACAACTTCTTCTGCCATTCGGAAGAGATTGAATTCGAAGATTAAGTGAGGAACAAAGCCTCCAAATGTGTGTTTGGAGTTTCGGATGTGGAAGAAAAATAATCGTCTGTTCCTTTTTATGTTGCTACACTACCAAGTGTAATACCCAAGACAAAGAATAGTTCGACTCAATTAACAGTTCTTTTAAGACTTTTTCTTTATTTAAGAGTTTGATATTATACTATACGCATAGATTGCATAATCGTTTTTCTATTGTGTAATTTTTAAGTTTTTCTATGATAGCAAGATATCTACGAATAATTAATAAAATGCCCAATTTCGGAGACTTGGATTTGACGCTTTCCGTAGTAGTGTTTGTGTTCCATCTGTTTTTCTTATACAAGGCGTAGTAAATTATATAATTCGAGCATCATAAGAGAATAAAATTTTAATTCATATAATTTATACAAAATCACAGGTAGAAACGCGTTTAATTTGGTGAAATATAACTTTTGAATATTTTAAATTATTTTCAAAATTTATGTATAGTAAAATTTGGAATTCTATGAAATACAAATATCGGTTTTTGATAAAAACAAAGCAAAATGTCAACGCAGCAAAAATTATCCATTTAAGGAGTCGAACATAAAATGAATGTGTTCACATTAATGAAGCAAAATACTACTTCTGAATTATTGGACTTCCTGCATAAGAAGCAAATGACGCCAAACATATGAACATTAACAGCAGCACTGATTTTAGTAACTATCAGTATCCCATGTTTCTTGCTTTTGGTGGAAGTTGGCAGCCGCACCAGTATTCTACAGTACATTAGATTTTTGACAATATTTCTTTGATGAAGGAAGTCGATCAATACTTTTGTGAACTTACTGCGCGATAGGGATGCTGGGTGCTTCCACTGCGAATTATTTCGTTTTCAAGAAGAAAGATAATATTCCGCACTTAACACTAAACTGGAGAAGAAAGCCGGGCCACTCTAATACCCAAATAAATACACCACTTGAAAAACTTTTCGAAAATTCGCGCATCCGACAAGAGCTTTGACACCGTTACGCACAGTTTTCCTTTATTTCAGATTCTCATGTACCCTCATTGTACCATAATTCCTACTGAAACTCGGTTCCAGAAAACATATAGTCAACCTACGATCATCCTTCATGCATTCATCTACATGCTCCATGAGTATGGGTGCAACGAATGCATTTGATTGAATTATGTTTTGCAGCATCCAGCTGGGTTACATAGGATGTTAAAGAAGAGAGAGGAATAACTTGCTTAGCCATAATGCTGCGAAATTGGGATAAATTTTATAAATTTGGTTATTCGTGCTATTTTTCTTCCACAACAACTGGTACGATCAACGTCACATTTTGAAGAGGATTGACTTTTCCATTTCTCTCTCGAGAAATTTTTCATTTTTACATTTAATAAATCAAATATTTTACAAATATGAATGAAACTGAGTTGCTGCAGCTTCAACATTAAGTTAATATTAAACCTTACAAATTTAAAGAGGAAGATTTCAGTTCATAAAATTATTCCTGATATTCTAGAATTAACTATCCTTCCTGACTTACTGTCTTTTACCGTTTAGACATATTCTGGGAGGCAAACTCTGTGCATGCTCAATACATGTAAGAGCTTGATGAGTATGTCTTTGAATTAAAACATGTTTATATGCATATCGCTTATATTACACTCTTAATGATCATATGAAATTGATTATAGCTTTCTGAAACATCTTGTTATTGGCTTTCTATTATATCGTGTTATTTGAACTAGGAACGTTAAATAGTTACACCTTTCTGCAGTAGAGTAGCTAAGGGGGCAAGGGGGGACATCTGTCCTCGAGCGCAGCATCTAGGGGGCACCAAATTGGTGTTACAAAATTTTACAATGAAAGTTTTCCATTCTTAAATGCAATAAAACATAAATGAAAAACATTCACTTATTCAGTCCATAACCCATTATTTTGAGCAAGGATACCTTTTTCCTGCTTTTTGTCTCGTGATTAGCAAAAATGGAACAGAAAGGCTATGATTTTCCATTTATAAGTTGTAGAGACATAAGGTATTTTTTGGAAGCAGGAGAGATGAAAAAGTAGCAATGCCTCCCCGGGTCTCGAACCACGGACCTCTCGAATTCTGGCTGAAAGCAAAGGAAATGACGAAAAAATAGCTAGTAAAAAGATTTAATTGAAAGATTGTCTTTTCAATAGCTATTTTTTCATTATTTTCTTTGATTTAAGCCCGAATCGAAGTTCTAGCTTCGATTCGGGCTTAAATCAAAGAAAGTAAATCCCGGGTCTCGAACCACGGACCTCTCGAATTCTGGCTGAAAGCAAAGGAAATGACGAAAAAATAGCTAGTAAAAAGATTTAATTGAAAGATTGTCTTTTCAATAGCTATTTTTTCATTATTTTCTTTGATTTAAGCCCGAATCGAAGTTCTAGCTTCGATTCGGGCTTAAATCAAAGAAGTAGCCTTTTTTCTTCAAATCCAACCAGCAAGATCTACTGGAAGCTTTCTCCTGCTTATAAAGCAGAGATCCCTAACTATTTTGTACCCTAGAGTACATTCTAGAATACTGGTGGAGAGGCGGGCATATTTAGTTTTTCAAGGTACATCTGTAGGTCTGCGTGGTTAATAATACTAAACAAAAAATTATTCCAAAAATATAATTTTAAAATATTAAAATAAATTATTATATTTTTACATAAAATAATCGTTAAACAATACAGACAAAGGTTTAGAAGTTCTTTGGTCTATAATTCATTGATATAAAAATTCTTTATAAAATTGCAATTCTGAAAGTCATTTTGATATTTTGCTTTGCATTTCATTGGCCACTGCTTGATAGTTCGGAGAGTATGGTGGTGGTATTCCTTCTCGTAAGCAATCATCAAGATGTTCATCTGAAAGTCGAAATCTGGATTCTGCGATATTCATTACTGAAAACAATGATTCTCACAAATATGTGGAACCAAAAAATCTGTAATTATCTGTAAATATGATATCCACAAAAATAGTTTAGCTATAAACAACCGAACAGACACTATTAATAAAACTATATATATTTATCTTTTTCCTGTACCTCCAAGTTTACACAATTCAGTTCATCAATTATGCCTGTGAGAAAACCTAAATCCGCCATCCAGCAAAATGTTCACTAGCTCCAGCTTATGATTCTTTCAAGAGCTTTGCCCTTACTGATCCAGCATACTTCACTATGCAGAACAAGATCAAGACTTCTGGATTTAGTGAGGCTTTGTTGCAAAGGGGCTGCTCGAATTAAGTTTACTATTTTCATGAAGTGTCTGAAGGGCAGTATTCTACGATGCAAAACTTCCTTGTATATGATACAGTGATACAACACAAAGTTTAAAAATGATTTAGTTTACTTGCACAGGACAATAAATATATTAATATTACCAACCATTGTTGGTTGGTTCCCCATCATCGCAGATAGCTTGTGCAGAGGCCTAACTATTGGCTTTGCTTATGCTGCGTATGACATCCAACATGCCAAATACTATGGTATAATGTTTGCTTCAATCCTGAAGCTGCTTACCACGAGCAAATGTCAGAAAGGTATGTATAGAGATATTAACTTTGAGAAAAAAAACTTGTTATAAAAGAGCGTTCCCTATGATTCATTCAAACCCACAAAAAAGATGCAGCAGGTATTGCGGGTGTAATATTATAACAACTAGAGGACAAATTAGCCTTCAAAGAATGTCTATCACAGTGTTACGGCAATGTATATATAATGCCCGGCTACAAATCAGGAGTATAACAAATACTTGCAACACTTAACTCAAAAGCTATACTCTTTAACTGTGATAATCATACATTTAATTTAGTTGGGGTTCATGCTACTAGTCATGAGGTAGCAAATGTAACGTACTGTTAAAGCTATCTATGTTTATTTTCCAAGGTCAGATCTTTTATGGAAAAGACTGGAAACTCCTCTAGGTATCAGTCAGAATTAGAAATTTGCTCGAATGCCAGAGTAGAAGCTGCTAAACCGGTACATGATCAACTCGAAAGGTTAGTAGAACTATTTGAAAGTATTGTAGCAGATTATGATGAAAATGCAGAAACAAGAAGTGATGCAACTCAATTGTTGCATCGGATCTTAACTTTTGCGTTTTTTTTTCTTTAATGCTGGAATACTGTACTTGCCAAGATTGACTGGATTCAGAAAAGGTTTCAGGACCACACCATGAATTTCCACAATACTGCTCAAGATATTTAGATTTTACAAGAGCATTTGCTAGAAAACAGCGATGCCATATGCATGAAATCTCTTGAAGGAATATAGGAACTGTATGTACTTGTGATGTAGTTGAAAAACGACAGAGAAAGAAGAAAAAAATACCTGCAGAAGTTGCACAAAAATTATGGCTCACAGCGGAAAATAGAATGCCTCAACTGATGAAAAGTATAATGGATAAAGTACACACAGAAACGGGAGACAGATTCACCAGGTTGAAAAAAAGCGGACTCTAGGTTTGGCTTTCTTTAACATATAAATGGACTAACGATTAGAGGCAACGAAAATAGCTTCAAACAGAGTTACATTTTCCTGGAAAGTTTTTATGATGACTCGGAGATGTACGCTGAAATAATGGGCTGCTGAATGTTACTCAAGAGAACAGCTGATGTTAAGCTTTCGACACCCGAGAACCTCCTTCGTTTTATTGTATAGTAAGGGGAAGATTTATTTCCAAATCTTAGACCAAGTCCTGAACTTTTACTGATATTGGAGCCTCCATCTTCAATTGTGAAAGATCTTTCAGTAAATTAAAACTTTAATTGGCCTACCTGAGATTATTGTCAGCCTTGGCTTTGCTCAGTGTGGTGCAGGATCTTACCTACAGTATATATTTTGATAAACTTACAAGGTATTTCTCCCGCCTTCTTCGCCTGCCTTCGTGGTGTAGTTACCAGCACGCTCGACGCGCATTCGAGAGATCTGTGGTCCGATTCCCTGCGAGGGCTTTGCACATTTTTTATCTCTTTTGCTTCAAGAATACCTAACGTCTCTACAGTGATGCCCGAACTAAAAAAGGTGGTGAATGACGATTCTCCATTACCAGGATTTAGCAATTGGGTTCCCTAATCCCCAGTCGCCCTTTAAAAAGGGGAGTATGTACAATGTTTCTCCCGCCTTCTTGGCATGAATTCGTGGTGTAGTGGTCAGTACTCTCGGCGCGTATTCGAGAGGCCCGTGGTTTGAGTCCCGGCGAGGGCATTGCTAATTTTTGATTCAAAATTAATTTGATTTTTCAAAAAATTTGATTTTTCTACTTCAAAAATACCTAATGTCTCTGCAAACTATTCGATAAATTTGCAGTAGCAAAGGGTAAGAAATGAAAAGCAATTATACATCAAACTATTTTTTTACTTTATACTAACTTCATTTTCAAGTTATTATATTATATACAGTGTAATGTTTAAGTCTTTGCAGCATTATATGTAAATGGTATTTTAGAATAATCATACACTCATGTCCATAAATTAAGGATAATGCAAAATCAGGCAAAGGAAGAGTTAGAAACAAAACAAATTTGACTTATTTAAGAAGGCCAGACCCTATAGTTTATTGAATTACGTTGCCACCTTCAAAGGTTTTCTCTGAATTGCAAGTATATGTGCAACCTTAAATGATGCAATCGCTGCACCCTTAATTTTATTTATGGATTAGGTAAACACTGATTGCTGCGCAATAAATGTGCTTTTAAAATCTGTCATTTAATATTTTCTCAGATTCCTGTTCGCATGATATTTTTATAAACTATTGTAAAATGTCGTTCTATGTTGGTTCCCTCCCAACAGAAACTCATACGCCATAAATCAAACAAATACATTTGTGCTTAAAATTAATGAAAAATATTTCTTTTCTCAATCATCGTTAAAATTATAATTGTAGATGCGTTTTTTTCTTTTTTTGCCGGTTCATATCTGATATGATTAGGTTCATATACGATATGACACAAAATCATTCATATCTATTGAAACTAATGATTAACATGCATAGAAAAATAAAATATTTTTATACCAGTATGAAAACACCAAATCAGCTACTTCATGCAGAACTTACAATTCCTTCTGTGTTCGCTACCGTGTGAGATCCATAAGCGGTCGAGCGGTAAAGATCACTGGTAGTTCGACCCAATGTTCGAATCCCGCAAACGGGCTAGCTGCATGAGCGTTTTCGTGGATTTTCTCCTGTGTAATGTGCATACGAGCCAGTTTCTCTTAGAAAGATATCCATGAATGCATCCCTCCATTTAGACAAATAGCCCTCGAGTGCTTTGCAATAATCAAACAAACCAAACTAAGCATTTCAAGCAGGCTGGGGCGAGAGACCGAAGTTGGCGCTGTGAAATATCTATAATTTACGCGGCAAGTAAGGACCAGCGAATGATTGTCTATAAGATCTATAACGACCAGTGAATAAAAACGTAGCATTCAGTTCAATCTGAAACAACCTACAGTGACGTCAATGAAAAAGCGTGGGATATTGAGAGCAATGTTGCCACGCTATGTTTAGTATAAAGGGTCTCTCAAGAAGATCTGTTCGTGGGGTTTGCTCAACTGCATCTCTGAGTGTGAGGCGTAACTGAAATTTGACTATTCCTTCTCCCTCTCAAAAACATAACTTCATAAGAATAAGGCGTGCATTGCGAGCCAGATCAAACGAGTTGGGCATTCCAAGACCTTCTCTAGCCCTTATCGGTAGTCATCAGTAATAGAACATTGCATACATCGTATAAATTACTATTATTATTGAAATGGGCCATAGCGACAGGTTTTTCGTTAGTATTAATAGGAATGGTCGCATTAGCATATTGCTGTGAAAAGCTGGCTTAATAATCGAAATATCAGTACCTGTATAAACACTATCGATCTGAATCGAAATTAGAATCTTTGGGAAATAACTGTTTACCGGTATTCCACTCTTCATTAACATTAAAGGAGTGGAATCCAGGACTATGCAAAATTTCTCATCCGTGGAAATAAGTTTTACTTTAAACATAAAATATAATGGTAACCTAAATTTATTGTACAATTATTATTAGTTAATTTAACTAAATAAATCTAAACTTTGAATGTCACATTTCATTAACTATAACTAGAATTATAGTTTTCTTTTCTCGTATAAACATATTGCATATATCTTTTTAGTGTTTTTCAAATACTTCATAGTTTAATGTTTGCTCTTTGCAATTATAATATTCGTACAAGTACAATAATGAACCTAGAAAGCCTCTGTTTTCTATTTTTACTAAAATGGCACTTCTTAGTGCCACAAAATATCAGAACTGGACATTACAGGAAGTGCTGCTTATCTGTATGTAACCAGCAGCCAATCATAGCGGGCGACGAAGCTGAAATATCAATCGTTATCCGATTTGTGCACAAAGAAATGATGTTACAGAAATCGAGTGGGACTTTTTTTGAAGAAGTGAGGAATAAGATAAAACTGGTTTGGCCCTCGCCGTTTCAGTTCCGCAGTTCCGGTTCGCAAAGGCTGCCAGACGGAAGAATCCGGAAATTAAAAGACCTGCGATCCGAAAGATGGTATCGGGATGGAATAGACTATGCACAAAAGAACTTCCCACATTGCCCATCCTCATTCTTCCACATTGCCCAAAATATAGTTTTTTTTTTATCACTTTAATCCTTTTACGTCTTAAAGAAATCTACAGACACTAAGAATGGATTTATTTTGGAAACTTTGGGCTTATTTCATATGCAATATATGTGTCCATATTTTATTTCAAATACAATATATGTGTGCATATTTTTTTCTTTGCCTGAAGCAAATTTTAAACTGAATCTTAAAATCTGTATCAGAATCTCTTCCCCCTATAATTAAACAGTAAAAAATTCCTAATAAGTGTTATGTCGGAAAATCAGGCTGCAGGATTTCAAAGGTGCTAGAAAACGATATAAAGAGGAGCATGAAGTCTTATTCGCATAACTTCTGGTGTACAAAAGCTCGAACCAGTTATTTTTTTAACGCCTTGAAGCAATTATACTTCACCTCGGGTCGCTTATTGGCGGTTTAATAGGCTGATTGTATAGTATTTTTCTCCACGTGCAACTCAAATAGAGTCATTATCTTCAAAAGTTCTACTCGTAGGGCATCGTTTCTTAAACAAGCAGGCCTTTAGTGCTTTGTTATAATTAATTAATCAAGTAACTTAAGAATTTCGCAATTTATTTTTTTGTTTGTGTTCGCGTCATTTTTATCAGATGAAATTATGTATTAGATTTTTACAAATTCAACGAAATGTTTTTTCCCTGAGTTTAAACATTTCTAAAGCTAGATGCTGTTTTACCGTGAATGCTACTCTTTCGGACAGAATTGAGTTATATATAGATATCAAAAGACTGCTTATTTTCAATGTGAGCCGGCTTTATGAAGAAAAGTCTCGCCGAATCACAAAATCACTTACTTTCCTGGAATATTTTCCATGTTCAAAATGAATTGTATCTCAAGAACTTCAAGCTCGAAAGAAAGACATCTTCTCGATACTGAATAAACCGAGCCTAATATGGTGACATAATTTCGGTTAATGCTAAAAGTTGGAGAAAGCCTAGAAATATTACCAAGCTGATTAAAGAGAATCATCAAAATTCTCAAACGCCAGTGAGCAATTGTTTTACTCCCTAAAACAGTTATGTTATACAAGTTAACAAAAACTGTTTTTATGGGTTAATAGAAAGGATGAAATACAGAAGAAACAACTCTCACCGATTTTATGCTCATGGCTGGATGTCCCCCGAAAATTCTTCGAGGAATTATTTTTCTGGAATCAGATTGATAATTTTTAATCAATCTTCGTGAAAGATACATCATGGTATGGTAAAAGAACATCTTGCGCACACTTTGGAAGACGAATGACGTACGAGAAGTAGTTCAGTGGAAGACTTGAAGGTTGCGCGATTGCATTTATGATAGATTTCTTCGAAGCTGCACATAACGAAGACAGACTAAAAGTTTTCAGCTTTAAAGTTCTCTTTTCTTTGCAAGAGAGAACACGATCTTGCAGACGAGGCAAAACTCACTCATTTATTTGGGATATTAAAAGAGATTTATCGACAGCTAATTTGGCTATTTTTAAAAATCGCTTTGTTTAAAATGTTTTGAAACGCATTTGACGTATACATGTAAATTGCTGGGAAACCAGAAGATAGACTACTTCGAACCAATACTGATCACCCTGCAACTTAAAAAATTGTTCGGAATTCCTTAAGGCTTAGAAGACAACTGTAAAAAGAGAAACAATCTAAAGAGAAGGAAGATGCCCTTTTACAGAAACTTCGTGGGTGTCTTCCAGGATTGCTGTACTAAAGATTAATCGGATTGTACGAATGAGGAAAATCCACTACCCACTAAAACGAGTGCTCTTCTACTTTTTAAAGATAACATACTCTGTGCAGTGGTAAATAAAATCATCTATATTGGTGCAGGATGCAAATGCGCTAAGAGCTCTATGCAGAAATTGAGACTTGGATTTTTCAGAGAAAATGGCTTAAAACATCAGTCTTTTAGAATTCCTCTCTGATGCTGATGATATTTTTATGCAAATCTTCTTTCCTCTAGAAGTTGCTTCTGATTGAACGACTTGTTCATGGGACCCATTTTCCGGACGGAATTTACTCCCTCGGTATATGGTCTGTACTTGCATTAATTCTCTCTTTTCCTTCTGTTCCTTTTTCCGACTTTTATTCACTAGACCTTCGAAAATCAAGCGTTAATGGCTAAGTTCAATCAATTAGCGCTTTGCGTAATACTTGCACCAAAAATATATTCCTATACGTTCTCTACACCCCACCGGTTCAAAAAACCTTTTTGCTTCTGAAGAATTTGATCATCGGTAGAGCTTCGCTCAATATCAAGTCGCCTTTTATCGAATTTTAAATTTTACACTGGACTGTTTCTATTTCAGTTAGTGTATGTATTGGCTCTAGCTCAAAACTCTATGCATTTTTAATGAATTTATTGCTCACTTCAATATGCCCTTGTGGATTTGAAAAAGAAAGTCCATTGGGTGATCAACATTGTGAATCACTAGTGATTATGCTCAAAGCAGGAACTGAGATCAGCACAATAAGAAAGAAAATTTTTGAAAACTGAGTTAAACTTTACGAAACTTCATATACTTTGTTTGCAGTGCCTCATATATTCATTTAGTAATGCTCATTGCAGAATTTTGATCTTTTGGTGCAGTTTGAATATTTTACTATAGAACTAGCGAAATTATATAGATAAAAATAGAACTTCATTTCAATTTTCACGAAACGTGTACTAATAGATATTTCTTGGCTTTATTGAGATTAAAACTAAATTTCGGGAAATCTAAAGCCTTTGAAAAGGCTTAACATATGGAAACAATGAGTGTTTACTCTTGTAGTTCTAAATGTGAAGCAGATAATGTCCATTCATAATCACGTTCCCGCACAGCATTTAAGTGAAGAAATCTCCCTTTTAGTGACTGAGTAGCCGAGTGTGTTGGGAAATGCTCTTTTCCGAGACTTAGCAGTTGAATGCAGAGACTGTATGAGGATTTTGTAGCTTTTCTTAGATTTAAGGTAAATACACTGCTAGCCACCCAAATTGCAATACCAAGACAGACAAGAGATATCACAACAAAATTTATTTAGTAGATAACATGTTGACCAAGTATCAATGATTAAATTTGTAGACTTCTGTGAAGTGTAGTTCCTTCCAGAATCAGTAGCCAGAGTAGCCGCCATTGTTGGAGATCACCGCTGCCACACGCCTCGGCATTGATTCAAAGAGACTTTGGATGTGTTCTTGGGATACAGCAGACCAAGCAGCTTCCACACGTTGCCAAAGTTGATCTGGTGTGGCAGCTATTATTGAATCTTTCAGCAACCATGGACCACATGTTTTCTATCGGCGAAAGATCCGGAGAGCGAGCCGGCCAGGGAAGCAATTCAATCTGGTGATTGACGAAAAACCCTTGGACAATGCGTGCCACGTGTGGTCGCGCATTATCCTGTTGAAATATGGCTGTGGGCAAGCCCTGAAGGTAAGGAAGGGCAACTGGCTCCAGCACCTCGGAGATGTAGCGCTGGCTGTTTAAAGTACCGGCAATGTGTACTAGAGGAGTGCCAGAGTGATATCCAATATCACCCCATACCATAATACCCGGTGCACGACCAGTGGGGCGGTGCATAACGTAGCTGTTCAGCATCCTCTCTCCACGGTATCTCCAGACTCGAATCCGACCATCGTGGTGTTGCAGACAGAAGCGTGACTCTCAGTAAAGACAATTTCATTCCATTCTGACGTCCACATCCTTCTTTCATCGCACCCTTGGCGGCGGAGACGTCTGTGTCTCTGCGTCAAGGGTAGACGAAGCAATGGCCGTCTTGCGGACAGACCACTCTGCTGTAAATGGTATCGAATGGTACGTGCAGACACTGGATGATGCGTTACAGTATGAATGCACTGTGGTATGGTTCGTTATGTGACTGACTGATCCGTCATTGCCATGCGCACAATGTTCCTGTTATCACGTGAAGTGGTGCACTGAGGTGGATGCGATCGAACACGTCGGTTCGTCGTACCCTCCTGCATCCAACGGTCACATATCTGCATTACAGTTGTTTGGTTTCGTCCAACACGACTACCGATGACCCTGAAAAATATTCCACACTCTCTGTAGGCCACTATCCTTCCTCTGTCGAACTCGGATAATTTATCAAACGATGATCGCTGTTTACTACGAGGCATAATTGATCATTTTTTAAAAGAAAAAAAAAAGAAAGACACAAGAAAAACACAATTGCCGAACTTGAAATCGTCGAAAACTCCAAGCCTTAAATAGCGCTTTGAAGTTGTGCCACAGGCGTGCGTGATGTGCGTCTGGCTGAAATTCTAATCATTTGCATATCTCACCTCCGCTAATACATGTTGTAAATTTCATGTTATTTGCATGCTTCCTTCAGGGTGGTGCATTTACGGTGGCCAGCAATGTACTATGATACAGTTTCCCTCGGAGATTCTTCAAGGTGATACGCCATTTCTTAGGCAGATAGCCTCTCGCGTACTTTGTTATAAATGAATAAATATGTTTTAAGAAATCAAATGACATCTTCAACAAATCAAATGTTTCGAATATACCTCCTTGAATGCTAGGCAGCAGGAGAATTTTAAAATAGAAAAATAGCCCCTCATGTACTTCGCCATAAATTAATAAATATATTTTAAGAAATCAAATTACATCTTTAACAAATCAAATGTTTCGAATATACCCCTTTGTTGAGTGTTAGGCAACAGGAGGACTTTTAAATAGAAAAATTGGGGGGAATAGCAGTCAAGATTTTAAAAGTGGCAAAACAACCAAAAAATAAAAAAATATTTTATGATATGTATTCAAAAAAATAAAAAAGAAACATTTTTATTTACTTAAAGAAGTACTAATATAAGTATGATAAGCTATCTAATTTTTCAAGAATCTTTTTCAAGATACATATAGCTATAAATTTTGATGTCTTTATTTTCAGCAATTGAATTCACTTCTTCACTATTGCACAGATTACGTTATCTTCAGTGCTATTTAATAAATATTTAATGCAAATTTTAAAAATAATTGTTTGATAATTATTTCAGGGATACTTCTTCAAGATCACGTAATGATCAGCAGAAATAAAATGCCAAAAGATTTACTTTGAATTTAAGCTGCAACCCTAATTTTTCGTCTTGTGCTTTTGAAAATTTTGAATAAAAATTGGATTTTAATTCAAAATACAGGAGAGTATCGCAAACCCTATTTTCGATATCCGGATATTCCGTATAACTTGAAAATCACTATTTTTTTTTCGAAGTCGCTAAATGATATCTCCAGGTCAAGCACAGCATTATCTTTGAAATAATGTATTGTCCTATTAATAACTAGAGTGTAATAATTTCTTCTAACATCGCCTATACTGTCCACACGATGCAGATACATTTTAATTACCATATTATTCTACCACATTCCCCATCTTACTAACGTAGTGGCTGAAGAAATCCTGGTAGCCTTTCGCAGTTTCTCAGTCTGCATCCAGGCTTACAACGGTTATGTGATAGTTCCTGCGCATGTGAAAATATCGAACGAGAAAAAAGTAAACCAAATTAACATAACAACGGAAATGAAATCGAATGCCTTATAGAGACTAGACAAAGAAGAAAGTATTAATAAAATTTTCATGCACTTTAGGTATTGGGCGAATTACTAAGAAAGTCAAAAACCTGAATATTTCCTTCATTTGGAAGATTTTTGTAATTAGAACCATATTTCTACGTCTAACGATTACAAAAATGAATTCCGGGAACGACTTTTGTGGATACGGTGTGTAATTTTCAATGTATCTTATCCCGTGACTTTTTGTAAATATTTTCAGAGTTATTGTTAATAATAAAAGAGTCTCTAACATCATTGCAAACTCTTAGTACAGAATCTCTTATTATTAATAGCAAGTACATCTTTTTTAGATTTTATTTTAAATAGAAATAAGTTATGCATTTAGGCAAACAAAAAAAAATGTTTTCTTGCTTAAATTTCTCGAGAAATTTACGTTCTCATTTTGTTTCATGGAAACAAAAATATTTTACTTACTTATTTAAATTTTACGTATTTTTAAATAAAATGCAATAAAAGGGAATACATTTGCTTTACACTTAATACGAGAAAAATGACGATACGATTATCTGGATATTTCGAATATCCTAATGAGCAGTCTATACGTTTGAAATTATGACCTGTTCAATTATTGTATTGCAAAATTCATTACAGCAGTAAAAATGTTACAACGCAAATTTAATTCTGATAGTATACCTTACATTTTAGTGAGGAATCTATGCATACTTTTGAATTATCTGAGTCTTCCATTTACCTGATAGTATTTGTGTGTTAAAATTATCACATGATGCATTAATTGAGTACGTTAGTAATTAAAGCAAACTTGTAATTTCAACTTGCAGAGAATAATCGCAAAGAACAGCGGAAGATTCTTCCTGCAAAAGCAACTGCTATCGTCAGCTGAAGACAGTTCCAATCGCTTAGGTTACAAATAGCCTATACCATTATCCCAATGGCCTTCCATTGCCATTACAAAAACGGATGTTATAACTCCCACGTCAGATTTATAGAGTAGAAGGCTGCAGCAAGAAAAGGGGGATATTAACCGAAACTAACAGGATACTCTATAGAAATGTCCAAAAATTGTTATCGAATCTTGCTTTAAAGATGCCAAAAATTTAACTTTAGGATTTCAGTACTGATTCTAAACTTAAAATTGTTTAGTACGCCTTTAGAAAAAGAATAATGAAATACACAAAAGACTTTTTTTCTTAACTTAGACAGTTTTACAAATGAATTAAGAAGTTAAGTATAATTTTTAGCTATCATAACATTCCTGATCACGTGTGACTGGAAATGAAACTATGTGGATGCTAACAATGAAGAATTTTAAATAAAAATTGTCAAAGGTAAAGTAAACTGAAGTTATCATTCTTATATACTCTCGATTCTATTATTCCTTGAAACTGTGCTAATATCCTACACAGTATTTATGTTGGCACCCCACGAATTCATTTTTAGTCGTAGTTATTATGACAGCTAAGAAAATTATTTTGTTAATTTTTGGTGCATTTAGCTAAAATTTGATTATTTAAATTTTTAAGGTAGTTAAAAAAAAGGAAATCACTGCTTCTGAATGTATGGTAATTATTCTTTATAAACAATCTGGCAACAATGCAAACGTGACGCCATCTTTTCTTTCGGTCTGTCTAGTAGCATAAATTTGCCTTTAATCGTCAATCTTAATTAAACGTCTGTTTGATTCAGCAAACCAACCACATCTTATTTTAAAATCACAAACCTGAAAATATTAAAGGTTTAATTCTTTTGATTTAAAAGTCTATCTTTACTAGTTACTGCCAAATAATGAAGTCTCAAACTCTGATTTTTAGAAGAAACCAAAATTCAGTAAATGACGATAGTAGTGTGAAACGGCCGGTTCACCGCCAGGATCTCAAACTCGCAGGCGGTGCGCGGTGCAAGTCGGGAGGCGGTGCAAGTTGGGAGGCGGATTGACACGGTGCAAGTTGGGAGGCGGATTGCGGATGAGCAAACTAACTGATAAGGTGTCGTCACACTTTGATAAGAGATTATCTTTTGTTGATTTTCAAGCCATAATTTCTAATTTTAGGATTTTTTTTCCTTTGTATTTTTCTTCGTCTTTACTTGCCATATAATGGTTATTTTCTATGTTCTCTAAACGCATGGAATTTAATGTTTGGCAGGTAGATGTAAATTTTTAATTTTTATGCTATATTTCAAGAATTATAATGTCCTATGCACTCTTAGTTTTAACGTATGCCTTACAATTTTTTATTTCATCACAGCATATTCATTTTCCTTTATCTTAATTACATTACTCATTTTACACAGGACGTTCTTCATATCTTTTAACCAAATACTCGTAATTTTATTTCACTTATTAAATTTTAGGAGTGTAATTATTCAGATATACATTTTAATTTATCATATGATTTTAATTTTAGATCCAATTTTAACTTTTTTCCTTCTTTCTAACCTTCGTAATGTTTAATGTACTCCAATTTATAATTTATTTGCTATATTTTACGAGCGTAATTATTGAAATATATGTTTCTATTTATTATATCATTTAATTTTATATATAATTTCAATCTTTTTTTCATACTTTCTAACATTTGCGATCTTCAACATATTATATATTTTAACTTATTTCTGATATTTTCTGATCGTTTACATGACCTTCACTTAATTTAGATGTAAA
>KK115411.1:32256-44883 GCA_000611955.2 Stegodyphus mimosarum
GATCTAAAATTAAAATCATATGATAAATTAAAATGTATATCTGAATAATTACACTCCTAAAATTTAATAAGTGAAATAAAATTACGAGTATATGGTTAAAAGATATGAAGAACGTCCTGTGTAAAATGAGTAATGTAATTAAGATAAAGGAAAATGAATATGCTGTGATGAAATAAAAAATTGTAAGGCATACGTTAAAACTAAGAGTGCATAGGACATTATAATTCTTGAAATATAGCATAAAAATTAAAAATTTACATCTACCTGCCAAACATTAAATTCCATGCGTTTAGAGAACATAGAAAATAACCATTATATGGCAAGTAAAGACGAAGAAAAATACAAAGGAAAAAAAATCCTAAAATTAGAAATTACGGCTTTAAAATCAACAAAAGATAATCTCTTATCAAAGTGTGACGACACCTTATCAGTTAGTTTGCTCATCCGCAATCCGCCTCCCAACTTGCACCGTGTCAATCCGCCTCCCAACTTGCACCGCCTCCCGACTTGCACCGCGCACCGCCTGCGAGTTTGAGATCCTGGCGGTGAACCGGCCGTTCCACACTACTGACGATAGTAGTTCCAAACTTTATTTGGGAGATTACTTTTGACCTATCCGGTGGTATAAAAATTGATAATATGCATATTTTCGTTGGAATCGATTCTATGCTTAAAGAAGGATATATTAGAAAAATTCAACTCTATGTAAAATTCTATATCAAATTTTGAAAAAATTGTTGTGGAGTCCATTGTTATTGTAAATAAGTAAATGTGGAGAAAATCAAAAAAAAAATCAGATTGGTAAAGACCATCAGAAATTAATTTTAATATTTGACCCACATAACAGAAACAGAACAGAACAAGAATAGGAAACAAAAGAATCATAACAGGAAAATCAACAGTAAAACCGTTTAACGAACTACACACTAATTAAATTCATCTTTACAATTTGTTATTAAAAATAGATACAACCATGCCTAAAGAATAAACTTAAAATGTCGTTTACTTTTACCGTTTATGAGAAGTGCGGATTGTAAAAATTAATTAGTGATTTTAAGTCCTCAATTATCTCTATTTACAGTAAACTTTAGTATCTACAGTATCTACTACTATCTTAGTAGTAAATTTTTGGTGACATCAGCTTTTCAATAAATTAATTCGAAGTTCAAAGCTAAAAATCGAGTTAATTGATACTTTAGATAGCGCTTCATTAAATAACTTTTAAAGTATCCTCTTGCATTTGGAACCAGATTTTTAAAAAGTAGTCTTTATAATTTTGTAACACATTTTTTAGATGAATTTTGAAACAAAACTAAGGAACCATAAGAAAATCCAGTTATAAACCTCATACCTACAGAAAAACTGGAAAGTTTCAGATAAAATTTGGTGAAATTTGAGCAAATGGCTATCAATTCGTTTGGATTATATATATATATATATAGAGAGAGAGGCAAATACTACATTCATATGGAAGTTTTTATTTCATTCCATAGTTAATAATCACTGAAATGTACACGGAATGTTTCATTCAAATATTCGACTTTTAAGTCTAATCCATTTCAACGTAGTCCAATCCCGTCCTTCCTAACGCTTTTAGAATTTTATGAACTTAATTTCGTTACTATTTTTACTAATAGATGGCACTATTTTCTTGGTCGCTTTACTGCATTTTATAAATATAACCGCTGTGCCAAGAAGGTGTTAGTTATGCCCACTAAACAATACCCCCAAAAAAAAGCAAAGCAATAAAGAAGGATTTAAATATTAACAGAGATTTACGACAATATATTTGAGGATCATCATCAACATTTTGAATGAAAACAGAAGAGAAACACGCCAAGTGAAACATAAAATTAGTAACGCAGCAACTTTGAGTTTGGCATACATTTAGTCAAGATCTCAATAGATTTCAAGGCCAAACAGGTGCAGGTCCCTCTTCGTCAGGAGCAAAGAAATCTGCAAGACTGAAAAGAAGTTCCAAGTTCCACTTTATGCCGGAGATATCACACAGCCGGTGCGACGTGTTCCGGCTCCATGAAATTAGGCCCGATGGGCACTTGATAGTGATGTGTTCGAGAGCATGGGTCTCTGGAGAACAGCACTGAGGGATCCACGCTCCCGAACACATCACTGAGGTAAAGAAGGGAGGCCGCAGATCATCACAGGCCAGGAAAAGCATTTCGTAATGACATTTCTATGTTTTGCAAAGCTGTAGAAAAAGGAATAAAGTAGAAGATGCAAATCATTAACAAAACAGGTTACGTGACTTTATCATGACAAAAGGCGAGTCCAAAATGAGCAAAGTTCTTAGTGCAAGGTAAATTTGGTATCTAAGGGGTCGTGTAACCTATCAAAATTTGTAGAAACTATTTTCCAAGTCGTGAAAAGGCATAGAAAATATTTTGAGAATCGTATGAAAAGAAAAAATAAATAGTACATAAATTACTGATTACAAATAAATAGTACATAGTACATAAATTACTGATTACAAATAAATAGTACATAGTACATAAATAGTAAAACGTAGAGACCAGTGGGAAGCTGCAATCTGATTGATCCATAAGTTCATGAGGCATAGAATCTGAGTCTATGTATCCAAAAGTGTGTGAAATGAGCAGGTAAGACTTAATTCGTCTATCGAAATAAAAACGAGGGTGTAAAATACATAAACAAATGTTTACAGCAGTATATACAAGCAACAATGAATACACTTCTAGAGCGTGCCGTCATCGCAGTTGTGGGTAAAATCCGGTGCATGAAACTTGAGTTAAGTGCACCAGGATTTCAAGATATGCAAATAACCATTTACAAACATTTTAAGTGGGAACATTTCAAGCATAGTAGTTTGAAGTGTAACTATTTATTATTATCATTGTACTCTGTGATACTGTGAACAACTGTACGATTATTTCTGCAGAAAAATCTAGAACTTCGAAGTGCTTCATTTCATAAAATAAGTTTCATTAACCTCTCGTCTAAGCTGTGTGAATTCAATCTGTTGCGAACCCGTACTCACGAAACAATTTTTAGTGTCAATAAGGGGATTGAATGACAGTTACAAGAGCTACTGAGAAGCAATTAAGACAGCTGGTGGCAAAATTTGCTGCATTCCAAGATGAAATGAAAGCTCGTCAAGAATTCGTTAAAGAGGAGAAGGAAGGTGTTCAAGAAGAGATGAAAGCTGTTCAAGAAAAAATTGAAGCTGGTCAAGAATCCGTTAAAAAAAGAGATAAAAACTGTTCAAGAAAAGATGGAAGCTGGTCAAGAATTCGTTAAAGGAGAGATGAAATCTGTTCAAAAAGATTGAAGCAGGTTAAGAGCAAATGAAAAGAGAAATTACCTGCATTATAGAAAAATATTCGAGGCTATGGAATTCAGAATAGATACGGTTGAAGACAAAGTTCGAGAAATGAAGAGAGTTTCTGAGGTGGAACAACAAATTGAAGAAAGAGTTTCTGCCGTTCAAGGACAAATCGTACAACAAATTGAAGACAAGGTTTCTGCTGCCGACGCCAAAAGAATTTGACACTTTTAAGAAATGCATAGTAACAGCAGGAAATAATTCTGATGGTTTTTAATTTTTAAGCATGCCTTCTCGTCCCTCTTTGAAGCTCTTCATATATGATGGTTAGACCTCCAGGGCAGTTTATAAGACACAATTTTCTATGGTGGCGGACGCGAATAGACAGGATTCCCAAGTTAAGGCCTGTCATCTCGCCGCCTCTCTGAGAGCAGACGCAGCGGATATATTTCAGACGCCTATCCGAAAAGCAAAGGCTATATTTCTATACTCTATGCTTCCCGCGCCTTGAAGCTGCGCTTTGGTGAGAAATGTTAAAAAGACTATAGCAGGCTTCAATTAAAATCCCGTCAATAGAAGCCTACGAAAACACTCCATGAATTTGAAATCCTGTCGCTGCAGTATTTTATCGATGGCGTCCGTTATTCGAAAATACAGAATGCTCTGCGAATGGCAGATGTCAAGGACTTAAAAAGCAGTCTAGTGCTCGCCATGAAGTTTGAGACTGCCCAGCAAGCAACTCGTAAAGCTCGCCACCCAATCAGAATTGCTCGAGTCCAAGAGCCAGTGGATAAACTGATTGCTCCTCTAGACGATTTAACCCTTGAACCGTTTGAACCGAAGTATCTCTTTCTTTTATACAGGCTCCTTAACGACTCGTTATGGAATATTGTTACTTTAAATGTAGCCTCGAAAGCGGACAGTCCCGTGTTTTTGTAGTAATGAAAAGGTACGCCAAGAACGACTAGCCCGGATTTTTGTATCTCTTCGAACTTCGAAATTTTCAAGGGGACAATGGTCCACGCAACCCTGACGACAATGGGTAATGACGGTCATTAGTGCGGGGAAAAATCTTCTTGATATTTGAGATAAAGGATTTTGAGATTTTACGCTGATTCTCAAGAAGCAAATTTGTTACCAGTTGCAAAGTGAATGTATATGTGAAGGGAATTAAGAATCTCCGTCTTAGAACAGTTATTGAATAAAAAAAAAAGAAGTTTTTTGCAAAATGAACTTTTATTTATAACTCGTAAAATCGTTAATGAGTTAAAACTGAAAAATAATGTATCATGTAATTTAATGGTAACACGAGATTAAACAATTCTCTTTAAAAAAGTTCTTTTACAAATTTACATCATGAATAATAAAAACGTGAGGCTGTCATAATAAATTTATAAATCCTATACTTTTGACAATGAGATTTGAATATTTGATTTCGTTACTTAAGAACCACACTTTTATTATTCGTGTTATAACTGTAACTATAAAACTGTACAGGAATTTTGCAAAGGGGCTTAAGTAATCGCTTGTTCCCATTAACCTACACGATAAATTATTTTTCTCCTCTTTTTCAGTCTTTTACTTCCAAAAATTCTCTTACCTCAAATAATCAAAAAGATCTATAAATTTTAAAAATTCGCGCAAAAATCAGAAGTTATGTTAAAAATTTCATGCAAATTTTATTTCAAACGCTATTTTACGCTCTGTGAAATGATGAAAACTTTAAATTGAGATATTTAGTTTATTCTTTAAATGGAAATATGCCGCAAAAATGTTTTTCAACATTAAATTTTGAAAACTCTAAATCAAATTTTATAAAACTCGCTTTACCACGCTGTATTATCATCCAAAAACAGTGTGCTAACAAAATTTGAACTCGATAGCTTATCCAAAAGAAGTTTAAAAATCCGTGACAAGCTTCTGATTATAGCGACAAACACTGTAAAGTGAACTGAATGCAATTTTTTAAACAAACTTGCCAACTCTTAAATATTACACTTTTAAACACATTAAAAGCTCGGTAAATTGTTGATATCTCATAACTGTTATTGTTATAGCATTCTTGGTATTATGAAACATTTACATGACATTCATATTTGATTCCCGTCAATTCTGCTCATCTGTGAGCTCATTCTGCTCATCATTTGAAAATATTGTGTGATACTCATTATCGATATTTAATTATGTTCTATTTCTATACAGAAAATATTGGTAACATTAAGAGAGGCCAACAAAATTTCAGCAAATATTTAATTATTTTAGTTATTTAACTTTTTATACTAGATCAAGAAATGTTGAATCATTTGGTGAAATCGTTTCTTTAAAATTCCTTTTTCGCCCCCCGCCCACGCTTAATGACTTTATTGCTATTCTGATGAATGGAAATTTATGAAAACGAAAACCTGGGTAGATAATTACAAATCTAACTAGTAAATGCTTTACAAATACAACTTTTCATATTTCAGAAAAATTTTTTGGAAACGCATTTATATATATTATTGTAGAAATCGACACCGTTGTATTCCAATTTAAGCTTTTTTTTCCTTTGCCTAAATAATAATTTTGACAGGTGCCGTAGTTTGAGGGTAAGGCTTATTTGAATACAGCAAAATGCACGAGGACTACTTGCTTATAAGGGAAGAGATGCCTTCATGGAGGACTTTCTAACAAGAAATGGCTCATATTCATGTTCCACATAGAAACAATGCCATGCATCCATCGCATTCGTTCGTCTGGTTTTGAATCTATGTCGAATTACCAGCAAGTATCGGTCTTATCGGGCTCTGATATGGCTATAGATATGATATAACTCTGAAGTTTGGATAATAGGGGAAATAACTATTACCGGACTGTATGACATCTAAAAAAGACATCTAAATTAAGAAATTTAAAAAAAAAATCCCTTCTTAGGTAAACTTAAACCCAAGTTGAGTTCTTTTAAAATGCTTATTAATTACAAAAGAGTTCAAGTCATTTGTGTCATTTTCAGATTGTTAAAATTAGTGTGGTTTTAATGAGCGATTATTTAAACATGCTACAGGAAAAAAATACGTGGAAATTTTCTTTTAAACTATCAGGAATTATTGAAAAAAACTTCTGTAATTTATAAACGAGGAACTAAATCAGCCAGATTTTACAAGAGTGAAAAATAATAATGAAATATGATCTCCTATAGTGGAGATCTTTGTAATTATATTTCTAATTACAAAATCAAAGTACGAGAATTAATTGCTCAAGCCACAGAACACTATCAATTCTTGTAGGCTTCCACTTTCAGTGACGGAATAGATCAGCTGCATAGAACTTTTATGATTTTTCTCTATATGTAAACTAAATGCGAACAAGTTGAATCTTAGAAAGCTCGCCGGAAGTAGAATCTCTATCTTGGAAGATAGATATCGCGTCCCCACTTAGAGGGTAAGCAGTTAACACCATAGGAGGAAACAGCCCTCCTATGGTGTTAATTCCTCAGTAACGAAAGACAGCACTGAACTGAC
The DNA here is from genome assembly GCA_000611955.2 of Stegodyphus mimosarum. Classification (NCBI taxonomy): domain Eukaryota; kingdom Metazoa; phylum Arthropoda; class Arachnida; order Araneae; family Eresidae; genus Stegodyphus; species Stegodyphus mimosarum. The sequence goes on from KK115411.1 coordinate 39,055, forward strand.
ATTTGTTTATTTGTAGACATCTTGACTTTTCTTTTCCCTCAAACTTCAAGCATTACGAAAATCTACTATAAAAATATACTGTCTAAGGTATAAATTTTTTGTGCAACGAAATTATAAAATGCGGTATATATATATATATATGCATAATCAATTAAACCATTAGACCCACTTACGCACATATATAAGCAGATACGTTACAGATATATAATCATATAATCAGGTGATAAAAGAAGAAAGTAAATCGTAGTAGTGAAAGAATATGAAGGAATTCAAAACATAATAAAAGTTTCATTTATTTCCAAATCAAAGAACTTTTTTATTGCTTTAGTATGTAACATTTATGATACGTTTATAACGGTTACGTTAAGTTTGTTACACTTTCCAGTCTCTCCTAATTTCAGCTTACAATTTCCTACCAGAATGTATTTTCAGAAATGCGTTTAATGCAAATGAGTAGTATTTAAGTCGATGTTTCACTGACCTCGTTAGAGAGCCAGAGTTTCTGACTAGCGCGCGCTACGTCTCTCTCTTAGTTATTACTACTCTCCGCCGTACTTCAGGCCGTACTTCGCGTACTTATTAAGATTTAGGACCAACTACTTAGAATCCTCATAGCCTCGGCTATATCTTTTAGTTGAGCATTAGTTAAGCTTTAATTCTTATTAAATTGAGTTCAAGCGCAAGTAGAGGCTTTGCTGCACGCTCTGAGATAGGAGGCGACTGTGTTTATCCTCATTTTGAGAAATAAAGGGTAATTAACCCTTCTTGAGCCTTACGTCTCTGTTCACACACTAAAGCGATTATTGGCTTATCGGTGTAAAAGGGTTTCTACACTTGACTGCTAAATAAAAGGGTGGAACCTCACATATGGCTCCAGATGCATTCCTAACGAACCATGCCGCTAAGCAGTGAAGATTTTACGTTGACCCCTCCGACCTTTCAATTCCCTCAGCCTCAAGCAAACACGATGGAGGAATTCGGATTTATCATGGAAACGATTAGAGCTGCCACGAAGCCAGATGCAGTATTCGACGGTAAAGCTTTCGTAATGACTTTCCAGGAGCAGCTGGACCTGCATTTCACATTATATCCGGTGAACCAGCTTCAGAAAATTATCATTGCTACATCAAACATAAAAGGCCAAGCTCTAAACATAAAAGGCCAAGCTCTAAGCTGACCTTTTATGAAAAATATTAGTAAGAGTTTGTTGGGGGATCCAGGTTCGGAAACGTACAGTTGGGAAAATTTTGAAAAACCGCTATTGAAAGCATTCCCAGTTGTGAAAAACCGGGCGAAGCTGGAATCAGAATTGTTTAGCAAGTATCAAACAAACTTCCAGTAATTAACGGACTTCATTTTAACCTACTGAACGGCCCGCTTCGATTCTATTTACTTTCTGAAAACTGCAGTAATAATGAATCATGTTTGCAAAATTTTTTCCCTTTAGCTCTAACTAAAATCGTTCTCAAACGTCTCATTGTAAGATTTCCTTCCCCCCTCCTTGTAGGGCGATCAACAAGTCGTTTACTTAACTGATGGTCTCCTATTGTTAAAACGTTTTTGTGCATTGATTACTGCCTACAGGCGATAAACAGATGGTCGCTTGCCTTACCGAGGAAGGAACTGCAAGTTTTGTCTGCATGCTTTGGTTAGAAAAAAAGATGTTTTTTGTGGAAATCCAAAAACAGAAAAAGGGAGGCCCCTATTGACTTGCTACTAGTTTGTGCATTTTTGTTTGACTTGCTACTAGTTTGTGCTACTAGTTTGTGCATTGATTTTAATTGCTCATCAAATAAAAATTTTTATTTTTATTGCGTTTGGGCATGTTAATATACATTTATAGAATGTTAATTTGTTGAAAATGCTTAATAAAAAAATTCTCCAAAAATGAATATTAGTGCAGTACAAATATCTTAAATGGAATAGTAATAAAAAAGTTTCAATTTAATTTGTATAGATATGCATATCGCAGTTATAAAAATCTTGTGAAATGGTCTATTTTAACTAATTATCTGCTTTTGATTCAAGCTATCCAGGTTTCACGCTAAGTTAAAATTTGTAAGAAGTTTAAAATACCAAATTTCTATTGAAAGTTACATGTACGTGATAATTAATACATTATTAAAATAACGAACACATGCTGAGTGTTGATCACTTTAGCGGATTGTTTGTAATTCATTTTACTATAAATGTATTTATCTTGTTTCACATTTACAAAAAGGGAATTTTGCCTTTATCTCATTTATTGGTTGGCAGAAGTAATAAAATAGGGGATATTTTGAAAGAAATTTCAGTCATAATCTTATGTGATAACCTTTTTAAAAACGATATCTACATACAGACAAGATAATGTCACAGATACATCTCAGTGTCCGAAATGAATGGCCTGGTTGTGAAATCTGGGGCATTTTCATATGATTTTTTTCGGCAGAAAGAATTATCTTATGTAAATCATAAAAGAACATTATTTTAATTAACTTAAAGACAGTACTTGTATCAAATTGCTAAAATTCTATTTAAGGAAATTTTAGAATAAAATATAAATGTAAAATATTAAAAGGAAAAAAATACAGATGTAGAATATTAATATATTATTCTTTTACCTTTCAAAGTGGAATGTTCGTTCAACGTTTTCCCTTCTCTAATATGGATTTTAGCAAGTTTTCCTTAGAAAGTACTCCAGGGATTTAGTAGGCAGATAGTCCTCGCGTGCTTTGGAATAATCAAATAAACCAAACCAAAACAAAAGATTTCAACCAAAACAAAAGTGGTGTTTCGCATTTTTTAGAGTTCTTACATGGAAATTATTTAGATATCTCAATTCACATTATCAAATGTTATAATTTAAGTAAACAAAAGCAAGCTGAGAATTTCCATTTAAACTATTTCTTTTACAATAAAAAATAAGAACAATAATTTTTGAATAAATCTTCCAAAACATCAAATAGAGAGAGAAGCACACGAATGTAAAATTTAATATTAGTCCAAAAAGAAACCGTTTTGACGTAGATTTTAAATAAAACTTCATTAATTTTGAAGGCAGTCAGGCATAGGTATTTCTTCAGGAGAGAAAAAAAATTGCTTCTGTATAATTTGCATATTTACTACATATATGTTTTAATGCTCACATAGCACTTCTAATTGACAAACTTTATTTGATGGAAAATAGGAAGCTTGCTATTAAAATTCGTATTTTTCAGTGCCATGTGTGTTACTGAAGAACAGGCCTGACGGGGCGTAGATTTTAATTACTGAAAATTGTTTAGAATTTAAAGAAGCATCGAACAAGAAAATTTAGGGATGGCAAAATTTTAAGATTTTAGAGTAAGCGCTTGGGAACAAGAATTTATTGAACGGCAAAATTTTTAGAACACTAGAAAAGCATAAAGCAAGAAAATTTAAGAATGGCAAATTTTTTAAATTGTGAAACAACGGTCAGAAGATTTAAGAACCCGCAGAGATTGCACTGAGAGAAAAAATGCCTAGCGTAGACCAGCACATTAATTTGCGAAAGGTCTGAAGAAAGATTTATACATAATGCAGCAATTTACAATTTCTGCTGTAACAAACTGAGATTTAATATTCTAGTTTCACATTGTACATAAGTTTGCGAAAATATGATGATACTTTTGACGCATTTTCTTTATCTTCATTCCAAAGTATACTAAAAACAAATACAAGCATACGATGGCTACCTCCTTGAGGAAAGGGATACCTTTGCAGAAGACATTTTCAGGAAAACTGGTTCGTATTTATAACCTAAAATTCACCAAAATATCATGGAACGAATACATTAGGCGGAATTCAAACCTACGTCGAACTAACAGTGTTCAGTTGCGTTACATTCATAAATACGCAAAATGTTTGAAATAAGTAATTATTATATCGAACAGTGATAAGATCTTTTGATACAATATAATGGAATATCACTATAAAAGAATGAGACTAAGAATTCGTAGTTTTTCCGTTAGTACGGAGATTTTTTTCCCTCTAATCTCCGTATGGAGATTTTTGTTTTCAATGTTTGGTTGAAATTCAAATTTAATAAACATTTGCAAATACAAAATATTGGATAGCTATTGAGGATTTTGAGATTCTATATCTAAAACCCATTTTATCTGTCATTTTCTTAAAAAGGCGATATTGAACCCAATTTTCGAGGAGTGCAATAATTACTAGAGAAACGATTCCGATTTCTTTGTCCTTTTATTGTCATCATAAATTTATCCCATAATTCTCAGAAATTTTTTTTCCCATAGTTGATGATTTGCTTTCCGAAAACATTATCTGGAAGGAATGATATCGTAATAACTTTGGAATGAAACTTTCGCAGAATTTCCCTATGAACTGTTCATTCTTAGGGCAGAAAGAGGAAAAGGATATTGTTCGGAGAACAGCCTTGGTTGCGCCAACTTTGCTTCTTTAAGGGTATGGGCGACATTCCATCATGCCAACGGCAGTAAATACTACAGAATAAATATTACAATAATAAATACTACAGTAATAAATACTAATTGCTATACTACAATAATAAATACTACAGTAATGAATACTAATTACTATACTACAATAATAAATACTAATAATAAATACTGCAGATAATCCCTTAGCAAGGGAAAAGTATTACGGCTGTCTCCCTAGAGGAAGTACGTCATCGGATGACAACCATTGCCTGCCATACCACAATAAGCTGTTTCTTCCTTTTTGGCGTCAAAGCTGTTCTCCGAACAATATCCGAGGAAAAAGCTTTCATACCCCGGCCATTCTCGCTGTTTATTATCTATTAGACAATGGACATTCTCTGATTCGTTGTTGTAAAAGCTGACATGTATATGATACTGCCGACGCAAAAGTATTGCCGAAATTACACTCATGTCCTTAAATTAAGGATAATTCGGAGTCACGCGGAAATCGAACTCTAAAATAAATATATCACCTGTAAAATCACTACACACATCTTCAAGAATCATATGCAAATTTCAGGAAGTAACCAGATGACACCGATGGTACGTCACAATGACGAGAGTATAAGAGAGTGATATATAAGGAATACAGGCAAAGAAGTAAAATTGTTGAGGAGGAGGAGAGATCAACTCTCGAGTTGGTAGGTTGTGTTTTTTGGAGCTCTGATATTTTTCTGCGAAATCTATGTTGATCGTGCCTTTTTCGTTGCATTTCAGCTACGAATTTGATCGCCACAATTCTCCTGTAATGTTAATTAATGGATTGCACGATTATTTTTGTGTTTTAAGTGTTTGATCTACGAAATTGTGTGTTTTTGTGGACGCGCCATTTCTGCACGTGCTATGGATACTTCGGATTACCCACCGCTTCCGACGAAAATGGATATGAAATCGGACAAGAAAATGGATAAGATGCTGGATAAACTTCCACCTGAGTTAATTGGGAAGTGTCTTCTAGGTGTTTCTCAGGATATTATTGAGTTTGCGCTGAAATACTTAGATAAAGAGGCTTTGCTGTTACTCGGTAAAGATGAATTCAATTATGCGGATTACAAGGCTGCAGCTCTCGTTTTACATCGAATAGAGTGTATGCTACGTGGACAAGAATTAGGACTGTATCATCTCAAGCAATTACCGGATAGTGAAAAACAAGTACAAGCGATGACTGAAAAGTTGGAACACACCATCAGAATGGCTGACGGATATGCCAGGAATTTGAAAGGTAAGTGCGATACTTTTGGTGTGCACAATCCCTCTATTGATGTGTTATCTGTTGAAAAAATTCTCGATGAGATAGCTAGCAAAAATGTTGTGTTAAATTCTAGTAATGATAATATTACTGATAAAGTATTAGTTAATAATTCTG
>KK115411.1:48784-96010 GCA_000611955.2 Stegodyphus mimosarum
TACACTGATGTCCAAAAATTAAGGATAATTCGTAGTCACGAGGAAATCGAATTCTAAAATAAAAATATCACTTGTAAAATCACTAAACACGTCTTCAAGAATCATATGCATATTTCAGGAAATAACCAGATGACACCGATGTTACGCCACAATGACAAGAGTGTAGGAGGATATATAAGGAATACAGGCAAAGAAGTAAAATTGTTCGCAGGCACTTTATAAGAATTTCAGTGCAATAAACGAATAGTTATGACACAAAGGACGTATTTGGATGATTTTTTACGTGGTAGAATTATCGGCCGTCTGGAATGTGGGCGTACCCAACTGGAAGTATCAGATGAACTTGGAATTGCCCAGAGTTTCATCTCCAAGCTTTGGCAACAATTCCAAGATGATGGTAATGTCAGTAGACGTTACAGCACAGGTCGCTCCAGAGTTACAATGCCGAATGAGGACCGGTATTTGGCAGTTACTGCCAAAAGAAACAGGCGAAGCACAGCCTCAGACCTATCTCGTCAGCTCTCTTCAGTCACTAGTACGACAATTTCAAGGCAGACCGTGTACAGATGCTTAGAGCAGATTGGTCTATATGCTCGTAGACCTGTCAGATGCGTTCCACTTACTGCAACTCACTGTCGCCTGCGGTTAGCCTGGGGTAGAGAGCATGCATCGTGGACAGCGCAACAGTGAGCTTGTGTGATGTATTCCGACGAGTCCAGGTTTAGCTTGCAGTCTGATTCTCGCCTGACTTTCATATGGGGAACTCCAGGTACCCGTTACCACCAAGAAAACATCATTGAACGACACCGTTACGGTGGTGTAGGAGTGCTCGTTTGGAGTGGAATTATTCTGGGTTCCAGAACTGACCTGCATGTTCAAATTGGAACCATGACAAGCCAAATCTATAGGGCCGTCGTTCTGGAACAACATGTACGTTTGTTTCGGGGCGCCTTGGGCGCACAATTTGTGTTTATGGATGACAACGGCCGTCCTCACCGTGCAAACGTCGTAAGCGAATGCCTTCAATCGGAGGATATCACCCGTATGGACTGGCCAGCATTCTCACCGGACTTGAATCCAGTAGAGCACGTGTGGGACATGCTTGGCCGACGAGTTGCAGCCCGTCAACCTCCTCCTACATGCCTACCGGAACTTCGGAGAGCATTGCTTTTTAAATGGTGTAATATCCCCCAAGATCAGATCGATAATTTGATACTCAGTATGCCTAGGCGTTGTACGGACTGTATTGCATCGTCTGGGAGATATACAATGTATTAGCAATCAAACCAACCATGTAATATTGTTTTTTTGTAAATAGGTTTTTTTTTGTAATTTGCTCCAGGGAGAAAAAATCGCTAAGTTTTTTAATAATATCAAACATATAGCATCTTTTTTGCTCTTTACCTTTTGTTTAATAAATAAGCTTTACAAATAGGTCAAATTTGTTTTGCTTGTAACTCTTCCTTTGCCTGATTTTGCATTATCCTTAATTTATGGACATGAACGTAAAAGTTCCGCTCTCTTTTTAAAGTTACTCTCTTCTATTTGAGATGAATGAAATCATTTTGTATGCTTAAACATTGTTTTCTAAACTTATTGAGTAAGATAAGGCAGGCTGTAAAACAGTATTTGTATGCATACGACATTTTGTCGAAAATACAATTTCGCGTGGGAAAAGGCACAGTTCAACAATAGCTGAGGAGCTTTAAATTTGAGGTTAGTAACGAAAATTCGTAGTTCCTTTTTTGAAGCCTTAAATCGAAGTTAACATTTTTATACTCTGCACATTTTGTACTTTAGGTTTCTTTCTTTTTCTGACTGCAATTTGTTTTCATTAAATTTTTTAAATATGTCTATTTTAAGTATTTTTCGTGGCTTATATTAATATTGATATAGCTAATATGGAAAACACTACAGGTATCTATGTTATGGTATTTAAATTTGTTCTTCGTGTTGTAACCCATATCGTATTAACATTTTGTCTACACGTTTGCAATGTTTCACCATGGCAAGCCTTTTCTTTTTCCACTGGTATTCAAAAGGAATTCCTCCTAGAATTCCCTTTCCGCTTTCTTTTTCTGCTTTTTTTTAATTACCATATGGTGAATTTTATTGGAACTGACAGGCCTACTGTAGTCACTCAGCATTCACTGTAATTCAAAAAATAAGATAACTTTTCAATATCAACAAATTTTATTTTCAATGAAATCCACTAATTCGATTGATGCTTAAAAATTACAGTTAATTGTATTAGGCAGTCATTCTGAAATTGGTCGTTTACGTTCGATTTTAGACGATACATGCATATAGTGTCTTAAGGTATAAGACACTATATAGTGTCTTAGGGCTGAGCACTATAATCGAATAATATAATAATCGAATTAGTGTGTGTTGCCTAAAATCGAACGTAACTGACCGTTTTCAGAATAATTTCCTAAAACAATAAACTTTAATTTTTAAGCATCAATCGAATTAGTGGATTTTATTGAAAATAAAATTTATTGATATTGCAAAGCTATATTATTTTTTGAATTATAACTAATGCTGCGAGACTTCAATAATAAAAATAATAAAATGATAATAGTATAATGCATATAGTTTGTCTCTGTATAATGTATTCTCACTGCAAAGTTTCATGAATTGTGATGTAAAATATATAAGTACAACAATAAGAATATATTATCGATTGTACATTTCAAGAGAGTAGTGAAACATCTTTTCGATACCGAAGATATTAAAATGTTCAGTATTATGCTTCAAAAAATAGATGTATGCTAATCTATAAACACACTTGACGTTTTCGCGATTGCAACTATGATTATAGTTGTTAAAATACATCGTATCCGTATTAACTAGAATTATAATGTAATTCCAATTAAATTTATCAGTACTCGCTTTTTATTGCACCTTGAGGGAGACGCATTATTTTTATCTGTGATATACTTTCTTTGCAAAACACGATCACGGACACGATCATGCCTAGGAAATAACCTTTGAGCAGCCTATGGCAAGTATTGCCAGTTTGCAAAAAATAAGATCCTCATTAAACTTCTACCATCCCTGGCGAATACACTTTCTCATATTGTCATTCGACAAATTATAAGGCCTTTCATTTATCTTTAAAATTTAAGCTATCTGTTATTGACTGAGAAAACCTGGTGATTCATTATAGTTAATTTGTTGTTAAAATTACAACTAACACAGCTATAATTGCAGTTGTAATACAATTACTATTCGAATTACAATATAACTACAAAAAACAATTAGATTTTTGGCTCAGCAGTAATAAAGTAGATAAGACGCCTTTTGAATAGTGCTCGTTTAAAACGGATTCGAATTCCGTCTAACAATCTAAATGTTTGGACATCTCCGTGTATTTCCTTATGTGTAACATGAATACAAACAAGTTTCCTTTAGAAAATTGATCGCGAATACATCATTCTACTTAAATGTTTCCTCTCATTCAATTAAATAAAGACCTCTTTCTGTTTTTCCTCACCGGTGATGTAAATATGAGACAGTTTCTTTTAGAAAGTCCTCCACAGAAGCATGTGTTGCTACTTTACCATAATCCAAATCGTATAACATTCAGAGGCGCAAAACAATTATACTTTTATTTGTTTTTACCTGAAACTGATGAAAATAGTTCGTGCAAGTACTTTTACTTCTAAATACATAATACATTTTAAATGTTTATTAAAAATATGCTGTCTGTTTAATGAAAGACTAATTCTCAATATTTTTTTTTCAATAACGAGCACTAGCCATTTTAGACATTGGCCATTGCTAAAGTCAGAAGTGGTGGTCGCAATACTATGGAGGCACCTAACAGGCGGGCCACTGTTGCTCCTATAAAGGGATGGACAAATTACACCCATGCCTTATCCGGTATTCGAGGCCGGGTTTTTCGGTACGGCAGTCAGACTCACTTCCCATCTGGGCGGTAATTCGTAATAAATACATTTAGTAAAATATTTAGTACACACAGCAATAGGGCAGGTCATAGTAATTTTTCTACCAGCTAAAGTAATCGGTTGGCTAAAATTATGAGAGTTTAATCCTTGATGATCCCCTTGCTGAAAAGGAAATGATAAATAAAGTTTTCATGATTTATTTGTTGTGTAATATAAAACAAAACCAGCTTTCCTTAACAAATCTTCAGCGCAAACATCCCTTTGCGCAGGCTTACACTCTGCTTGATTTTTCTTAATCTTATAATACACTCACGTTTGTGAAAATTGCAACACCATGAAGGACTTACGCGAGTGAGCTGAAATTTTCAGGAAATGCAAAGTAGCGCATGATATGCAAATGATTAGAATTGCAAATCCGTAGCGCATGCGTATGCTGAGCAGCGCCCTCTGAACGGCTGATGGATCCAAATAAATAGACGGCTGTAGCGAGGCGTGTATGGTTATCGGTGGTTATCTGCTAGTGGTAAACGTTAACTCAATCTGTACTTATGCCTCGTCGACGAAAGAGAGCGAGATTTGAACAACTTACAGAGTTTGAACGAGGGAGAATCATCGGCCTTCGTGAAGCTGGATTGTCGTATCGTGCAGTAGCCTCTCGTGTGCAGCGTAACAGCAGCACAGTGATGCGCGTTTGGAAGCAGTGGACGGACGAGTGTCGGACAACTCGGAAATCCGGGAGTGGACCCCGAAATGTGACGTCAGCTCGCGATGATAGACACCTGGTCCGCATGGCGCGGACGGACCGTACAGCTTCCTCTAGACAATTGGCAGCACTGTGGTCAATAGCTACAGGTGTTTCATTGTGTGCTTCATCAATTCGTAGACGTCTGCTGCAGTGTGGACTGCGCGCACGGACTCCTTTATACAGGATCCCCCTAACGCACGACCATCGCCGCCTGCGGCTACAATGGGCCAATCAGCATAGAGACTGGCGTGCTGATTGGCAGCATGTCGTGTTTTCTGACGAATCCCGCTTTAATTTGTGGTACCATGATGGCCGCATTCGTGTCAGACGCTATGCCGGTGAACGCCACCTTCCGGAGTGCATTATCGAACGCCACAGTGGACGAACACCCGGAGTTATGGTCTGGGGCGCCATAGCATATCATAGACGATCTCAATTGCTACGAATTGTGGGCAATCTGAACAGCAACCGGTATATCCGTGAAGTTCTACAGCCCGAAGCTGTTCCCTTCCTTCAAAGCTTGCCAGGCGCTGTATTTCAACAGGACAATGCCCGCCCTCATACTGCTCGGATTGTTAAATCCTTCTTTGCAGCGCAGCAGGTACAGCTTCTTCCTTGGCCTGCGTGTTCCCCGGATATGTCGCCAATTGAACATGTGTGGAATGTCATTGGTCGGCGTCTTGCTCGTGATCCTCGTCCTGTTGCGTCTGCAGACGAACTTTGGGTACGCGTACAAACGATATGGAATGCTCTTCCTCAGTCAGACATTCAAACTTTGTTTGACTCCATGCCACGTCGTGTAGCAGCACTTATTGCGGCGCGTGGTGGCCACACAAAATACTGATTCTGATCTCTTGTTCTTGTTTGTTTGCTTTGAACATTTAATCATTTATTTGTACCACTACCACTCAACTGTGTATTAAATTGCATTCAATTATGACGATTCCTTCTTGGTGTTGCAATTTTCACAAACGTGAGTGTACATATTCACATGTACGAAGAAGATCATAAACATGCATATTTGCTTAGTAATGTTATGTGCATTTAGAATTATACACCGGATGACCCAAAAATGACTGATGGATTTTGTAAATCAATAAAAAAAAGACGGAATGCCATAGATATGTATCGTTTGCAGCCTTATGCTTGGGAACTCAAGGAATTTTGTCCCACCAAATTTCAAATTTAGTTAACATTTTCACCCACAGGTGGCGCTGCAGGCGATCTGTAACAGGTATAGTTAAAACGAAGTATTTCAGCTCGCTTTTCCGTAGTTCTTCGTCAAGCTCATAGCGTGTGCTTTTGAGATTGCGAGTCTGACCTACCAAAATGGTTTTTTCCGTTGAACAGCGGCTATTTATTGTGCTAGAGTTCCACCGCCTGGAACACAGTTTTGTTCAAACGAGGCGCAGTTTCCAAAGAAAATTTCATGTGAGAACAGGACCGTCAGACAACGCCATAAGGACTATATTCCAAAAATTCTGGCGAACGGAGAGTGTGAAGGATGACCATATTGGAAATGTCGGGCGGCCACGCCTTGCAGTTATAGAATCGAATGCTGAAGCCGTACAGCAGGTTATCCAACAGCGGTTCCAGACTTCCGTACGTTGTGTTGCATATTGTACTGAACTCAGAAGAATGAGCACTCACCGTCTCATGCGCGACAGCCTTCACATGTTCCCGTACAAAATCCTGACTCACCAACCCCTCAGTCCAAATGCCATTAATGCAGGCTATAATTTCGCAAACGCTATACTGCAACTTATGGATGACGGTGAACTCGATGTTGGCAACATATGGTTCTCAGACGAAGCGTATTTTCACTTCGATGGCTATGTCAACAAGCAGAACTCGCGAATTTGCGGAAGCGAAAATCCTCATATTGCTGAATCTTCATCCCTGCATTCACCAAAAATAATGGTATGAGCTGCGGATTTCTCCAAAGGAAAAATAAGGCCATTTTTTCGAGAGCAACTGATAAATACTGTACGATATCTTGGGATTCTGGAAGAATTTGTGGGGATTCATACTGCTTTGGAGGACAGTTCGAATGCCTCCTGGTTCATGCAAGATGGTGCTCGTTTACATTGGACGTCTGTAGTATTTGATTTCTTGAACGAAATTTCAGTGAACGGGTAATTGCCTTGGATTACGACATGCATATAGGAAGTGGCATGGCATGGCCTCCTTATTCCCCAAACTTGACGCCCTGCGACGTTTCTCTTTAGGGTACCTGAAAGTTGTGGTATACAGCCAAACTCCACAAACAATGGCGGAGCTGAAGCAGCACATCTGTACTGCATGTGAGAAAATTCCAAGTGAGATGTTTGAATTGTCTGGAAATTTTTCCCTGAGACTGCGCCACGTTGTTGCAGCAAATGGGGGTTACACTGAAAATCTCTTTGTTAAGTTTTTTGCAACAGTCCTTGCAAAATTTTCATATCGGGCTTTATTTTTTCTTCATAGTTTTCAGCGCCACAAGTGGGTGAAAATGTTAACTAAATTTGAAATTTGGTGAGATAAAATTCCCTGATTTCCTAAGCATAAGTCTGCAAACGATACATATCTATCGCATTCCGTCCTTTTTTTAGTGATTTAAAAAATCCATCAGTCATTTTTCGGACATCCTGTAAAATAGCCGATATTACTTCCTTTAAATAAATTCAAATTCATGCCGCTATCACATACTGAAATACATGCAGGATCGTTCCAAACACAAAATAGTAATATTTTTCTTGTAGCTGATTATACCATTCTATTATTTAACAACTAATCATCCAAAATGGGAAAATATTTCGCATATACTATAATTTATTGTAATTATCAAATACGAACACGATTTCCCTTGCCTATATCACTGAAATTATAAGGGCCATTTGCTTTTCTGATTACATAATTACAATCATCTGTTGTGTAATTTTAATTAATATGTAATTAGAATTACAATGTAATTGTTATTAGATTATATATAATTACAGCTATTCTGTATATGCAATTAGATTTCACAATTAAAATGTAATTATAATTAACATGCATTTTCTTAAATTGTAATTAAAAATAGTTACATTGTAATTGTAAATACAAAAATAATTTCATAATATTATTACAATTACTTTGCTTCCAATTGCATACTACAGTTATGTTTGCAGTTAAGAATGTCACTTTCCTGAGCAACGTAACTGCATTTATCAGAAGCAATTATTTTCCTAATTATATAATTACAATTACCTACTGCAGTTACAATTACAGTGTAATTGTAATTTGATTATGCAATTACAATTGCACTGAATATGAAATTAGATTTCATAAATACAGCATAGTTATAATTTAAATGAAATTGCATAAATTGCAATTGTAATTAAAAACAGCTACTTTGTAATTATAATTACCTAGAAATTGCATAATGTTATCACAATGTAATTTCAACTGAATACTACAATTAGAATTACAATTGTGATCATGATTTTATTAGGCTACTTAAATCAAATTATCAGGGTTAATTACTTTCCTAATTACATAGTTATAATTACCTACTTCAATTGCAATTAAAATTACATTGTAATTAACTAATATAACAATAATGCATTTGAAATTTTATTTTTATTGTAATTGTAATTAAATGCAATAAAATTGATAATTGTAATTAAATTATATAATATTAGTAATTATATAATTATTAGTAATTAGATTATATCCGTAATTACAACTGCATTGTAACTGTAACTATATTGCAATTACATACATTGTTGTTTTAATTAAAAAAGTAGTCACATTCTAATTGTAAACGCAAAGTAATTGCAGGGTGTAATTACAATTGCAATGTAAGTGGAATCACACATTAAAAAAGTTATTGTAATTGCAATTACTGTTGCATTTTAATTTTAATTGTAATTGCAATTTCATATTTCCAAACTATGACCTAAAATTTGAAGAGTAAGCTGGAAAATGAAAATTCTGCATACGTAAATAAACATTTAATTTTACTATAGCTGGCATGAACAGAGAAAAGATGGAAGTTTTGAACGAGCCATTTATTCCGAATTGTTATTCAAAACCTAACGATAAAACCCATTTTCCCCCAGCGAATAGTTAGTTTTCACTCATCAGTTACCTCCCGCAGAGGAAAATTATCACCTGTCAGTTTAAATTAAGAGCAGAGAGGGGAGGGCACTTCGAGACAAGCCGCATATATACTGCTTTGCCCTTTTGTGCCAAAATTGAGGCTTACGCATATATGCTGCCTTGCCGTTATGAGTACCAAAATATTTGGACGCATGTATGCTGCCTCGTCGGTATGAGAGTCAATATTCTCGAACGCGTATATACGGCTTCGCCGATTGGAGGGTTAAGGAAGATCCAAATTTTTAATTTACTATATGGAAAAAGGTCCGATAAGGAAATTATGAAAATAATAGTGCCACGTCTACTCATGTCAATCCAGGACTTTCTTGAAGTTAGAAACCCGCAAACTTTAGAAAGCTTCTTCGAGTTAGCGGTAAAATTTTAGAACAGGCGAAAAACGCATGTGCAAGCAACTTTCGCCAGTATTCAAGGTTCTCTCACAGAAGAAACCTCAAAGACAACAGAATCCATATGGGCAAGTGGGGAAAGTTGAAAAACAAGATAAGAGAAAGACTGGTCAGTCTAAAGCATTGCGAAATAAAAAGCAGCCGAATCAAAGGGCGGAAAATTAAAATTTAAACTGATTGCGGTGGCCGAGAAGATGCCGTTTGGGAAGAAAATTCCCTCAAAAATCAAGCTTAATACGGTAGTCGTACAAAATTTGGCTTTGCCAGAGATCCATATTTTACTAAACGAAGTTCCTACTACCACCCTACCAGATACCGAGGCTCAACGCAGCTTCCTTTCGCAGGACTTCTTTAAAAAGCATTTGCGTCGCTACAGATTATTTAAAACAACGGTATAAAGGTTGATTGCCGCCCAAGGCAAACAATATGTCTACATGGAAAAAGTGGGGCTGTACGTTCAAACAAAGAACAAGATTCCAAAAATTAATTTTTTTGTTGCTAAAGAATTTGTTAACTACAGTTATATTTTGGGTTGATTTCTTACGCGCGGCTAGCTCAAAAATTAATCTCAAAGATTCTACTTTACAGGTGAAGACAGAGGACACTGTGAAGGACACTGTTGAAGAAGAAGAAGCAGCAATGCCGAAGGTAGACCTCAATAATCTCGAAGAAGGAGAAAGGGAAAAATGGAAAAACGGGTAAGAAAATTTTATCAGTTGTTCATGACAAACCTGGGTTCTGCTAAGTCATAACATACAGTATTGACACCGGTAGTGCGCCCCTAGTCCGGTCTAATCCTTACAGGTATGACCGTGTGAAGAAAGACTTTCTCGAGCAGTAAATTAAGAAAATGCTCGAGAACAAAATAATTAAGCCAAGTACCGGCCCCTCAGCGAGTCCATTAGTTTCAGAGAAGAAAAGAAACGGGTTACCGCCCTCAGATCTGAATTCGTGAAGATTCGCGGTTGATTACCGCAAGTTAAATAGCATAATGAAGTATCCCACATATCCCCTCCCAATAATTGATGAAATCATAAGAAAAATTCATTCTTCTAAGTATATGTCTACACTAGACCTGATGTCAAGCTATTTTCAGATTGCAATAAAACCCGAAGATGTTGAGAAAACAGCTTTTATTATAAAGTCAGGTGCGTATGCCTTTTTGAGAATGCCGTTTAGTCTTCGATTAATATTCCACTTTTCAAATGGAATGTTTTCAGTTAGAGTTTATGGATTTAATGAATTGCTGCGATTAAACAAAGACTAACATTTTTATGGTGCATAATTAACCATTTTATATTATATTGTTGGAGGTAAAATTATTTGATAAAATATCTTTTCGTCTCTGGATTCGGTGTGTAGATGACACTTTCGCACTTTTTGATGGTAATAAAGATTTATCCGAGATTTTATCTATTATAAATTCAATTGATCCAGCTATCCAATTCACTCTTGAAATTGAATCCAACAATTCCTTCCCCTTCCTTGATATTCTTATAATCCGCAATGAAATTGATTTTAGCACAACTGTGTACCGTAAACCCTTTACAGTTTGTTTACCACCCCATGCTAAGTCATGTCACCCTGTTAAGCAAAAAATGGCTTCTTTTTACTATTACGTATTTCGCGCGATCAAAGTTTGTTCCTCAGAATCTTTGCTTACCAATGAACTTAATTATTTTAAAGCAGTTGCTATTGACCGAGGATTTTCTACCGTGATCATTGTGGCTTGAGATATATTGGCCAAACAATAAGAGCGTTAAAGTTTCGTATCAAGGAACATGAATCTTATGTTCGAAAGGGCGTAGTTAACAAGTCTTCAATAGCGTATCATAGTTGGAAATTTAATTACAATTTTGACTTTGGATCTGGAAAAATTATCCATAAAGCTTCTTTCATTGGTGAATTGGATTTTCTTGAGGCTTTTCATATTCACAAAGATTTAGCATGTTTAGTGAATGATTTTAAGTCTAAGCCAGGCCTTCCTATCGCTTTTAAAATTCTATTAACATATTCTTGATTATTATTTTTGCCGATAGATGGCGTTGCCTCCTCACACGTGGTTCTACCCGAGGGTATAAAAAAGCCGTTACTAAGGTTACTTTCCCTTTCTAGATGTTTTGTTCTCCTGATAAGGAGGGACCTGTAGTTGCCCTCGAAATCGATTGAGTGTTTTTAGTAAGTGTAAGCCAAATACAAAGTTGTTTCAGCGAATTTGATTATATTGTTATATTTTTATTACTGCATGTATTTTGATTGATATTGTTATTTTTCAAATTAAAAGAAAAAGTCTACTTGTGTTCATAATATGTGGTAAAGAAGCTTTTAGAGTAATAATTTAATATCTTTGAAATGATATGGCTATTTTGCAAAGCTGTCACTGAGTTTTAACAGAAAAGAATGTGATAATGCTGTTATAATCAGAAACGCTCTTTTCTTCCCCACATATGTTATTTTTATTTATGCCTGATTGAGTTTTATTTACTTAAAGCCTATTATTATTGTTTTATATTTATAATATTCACTAAATTCATAATCACTCTCACGTACATACTAAATGATTAAGAAATTAAATAATAAAATATTAAATGACCTTAACTTAGAGTTTAAGTTATTTAAAAACTTATAGATTAAAGTACAGAAAATAATTAAGGCATTTTTATCAGTATTTTTTTAAATAACTTTATACTTCCATTACTTTTCATGGAAAACCATGTTTAAATACGTTATAAAACTATCTGAATAAAATATCTGAATCAAAATTTGAACAATCCAAAATTTTTAGAAGTACACTTGTCAGGACTGAGTGTTCTATGCATACTTTTGGCGAAAATATTCGTGAGGTAGTTAAAGTTCTGATCTTGAACAGGGAGCTGAATGCAGCTAAGTTGTGTGGCAGAAAACTGTGGTTAAGTGGTAGAATAACTGCACGTAAGAAGGATTTAAAATCCTCTTTTATTAAACCACTATTATTTATAGCCACTTCCCAACTAGGGAGGGATAACAGAAAATAATGACCGCACTTAGGTCTAAACTGAACAATCAAATACTTCAAAATAAAATTAATAGAAATTAAGTAGTCTTTGCTCGCAGAGTTATAAACGCGAGGTTGGGCTCTATGCGAAATGATCAATGGTGCGTAGCAAGATTTAGCTAATACTAACGCACTTAGATTTTAATAAGTAATTATATTTCAATAAGTAATAGCGTAACAGCGCTAAGGCTTAGAATTTAAATACTAGCTAATCAGGTGGACGTCGAACAGAGCCACAGTGATCTGAGACTAAAAGCTCTCTCACACTGAGAAGTTCCTCGCTAACCTTTAAATACAAACTTGGCTCCACTTCAAATTAGTATAAAGCTGAAAAGCGCGCTCATTCTAACGGGAAGTTCAAATAAGAACTACAGGAAAGAAAAAATTAACATAAAAACTTTGTTAGTTTAAACTAAAACCTTACATATTTCCCGCCAGAATTAGCAAAAGTTGAACTACTGTGGTCCAAACGGACCATGTTGAAACTTTGCGATTCTAGAAATACTCAAAATTTAACTCTTCCTAACTTAGGCCAACCTTTAAAGTAAAAATAGAATTTCTTGGCCAATTACAGACGAAAACTTGATTTTTACATAGCTCTTCATCTGTTTTGCGTATTTATTTTCCTCTGACTCCTTCCAGCAAAATCTGGAAGGAAAGAAACTTTAGTATAACATAATAACACTAAGTTCTAGGTAACAGACTTCTTTCTTTACATGTGTAATTTCTCACACACACATTATCATTCAAGCAAAATTAAATTCTTCCCCCAATGCTCTCCACCGGTATTCGATAAAAAGCGAACCACCGTTGCGGTTTCTCTTTTTTGTCCGGGGAGTGTTCGACTATACCACCTACGATCGACTAACATTAGTTAGAACTTGACATATCGAGACCTCAGAAGACACCCTATAACCAGTTAAACCTGATGTTCTAACTAGCTTCATGTCTATCACTTTAAGTGTATTTGGTGGAAAGCTTACTAATACTTGCATTCTATTACTTCTATCTCGCCTTTTCATGCATACATTTCCTAGTTTGCACAACGAATGCTTCATTCAAAATTAACTTTGCCCCTAACGTGCATTGATGCAATAAATCTATTTTGTTACATTTCATAAAACTTTTAACAATTGCGTACAAATCACAAGATACAATAAATGCATTAAATTTCTAAGTTTACAGCAAGTGCTCCACATTCTTTTTCAAAGTTCTTTTCTGAAAAATCGCATTACACTGAAACAATAGTCTGTAGACTAAATCGTGTTTTCCTTCTACCGACTTTTCATTCTAGAAATTTACAAGTCTTTCGACAAAGCATAATACAAAAACATTTAGTTAACATTCTCGCAGCGATTCACTGCTTTTACAAGACTAATATATTCACAATGCTTCAGAATCTACTTTACAAACATTAAGTAATTTTAAATCTTTGCAAAATTACAATTTTAAACAAAAACATCTTTCAAGATAAGTAATCATTTATCGCACACTTAGCGTAAAACTCAATCTCTCTTGAGGTAAAAAGAGACCCTGAAACTTGCAGTAATACTCGAAAATAAACTAAACGTTAGAATAAGAAATACTACTTATCTTGTTGTAGTCAGCCATTCTTTTCTTGGGCCAATCCTTGAAACTTGGATAAACTGTAGCTTGGGCCAATCTCCTGGATTTTGGTCGCTGGCCGTTGAGCTCTTGTTGTTCTACTTTCCTCTTAGGGATCTTTCTGTCCATTCGTGGATACTTGCGGTGGTCAGGAGGTTGATCCGCTCGACGTTTGCTCGGCAGAGTCCTCTGTTCCTGGGATCTCGTTCGTCGCTGCTCCGGGCTCATGCTGTATTGCGGACGTTGACCCCCAAGCTGCAACCGGGCTGCTTGCTTCTCAGACTCCTTTCCGACGTTTCGACTCTCCTCTTGACTACTTTGGGCTGGCCTTGTCCATTGTGCTTTGGTCTTTTATTGTTTGTCGAACTTCCATTTTCCTTCTTTCTTTTCAGTCCATTTCCCCTGGTGATTTTCCTTTTCTTGTTTTTCCTACTTTGTTGAGGAGGGGGGCTTTCTGTTTCTGGCCTCTCATTTCACTTGTTGCCCCTGAAGTAAATCTTCTGTGGAAGTCCGTCTCCTCGGATCCTGGAAAAAATCTTTAAACATTTCCATTTTATTACGGTCATAGTAGGGTTTTAGTTCGTCCACATTGGCAGTAATTTTCTCGCCGTTTTTTGCTCTTAATACTACCACTGTTTGGGTGATTTTCACCGATAAGGAAAGGGCCTTCAAAACGCGGAAAAAATTTCTCCACCTTTCCTTCTGGGGCATTTGATAAAGCGTGTTTGATTTTCAAAACTTCATCTCCGACTTTATAATTCACCTCTCTTCTCTTTTGATCATAATAATACAGTTGTTCCCTCTGGCCTATTTCCGAATTTACTTTTGCTTCCCGTATCAAGTTTTGAATGTCTTTCATTTTAAATTCTTCTGCCCTATCCTGGGCAAAGAAAAGTTTGCCTAAGCGTGTCAAAATCTTTCTTCCAAGAAACAGTTCAGCGGGTGTTTTTTGCGTTGTGTCATGTTTGGCCGTTCTAAGGGCAAATGCAAATTCATTTATATGGCTATCTCAGGCAGTGTGATAATTCGTAATATAACTTCGAATAATTTTAACTACGTTTTTACTAACCCGTTCCGCTATGTTTGACTGCGGACAATACGGGACCATCTTTAGGTGACGTATGCCCAGTTTTGCACACATTCCTTCAAAAATATTATTAACAAATTGGGGACCATTGTCAGAAATAACTTTTAGGAGCGCCCCGTATTTTAAAATATACTTATTTAGAATTGAATCTACTACAATTTTTGCAGCCGCACGTTTTAACGGAATCAACTCTAGCTATTTACTAAAATGGTCCACTATAACTAAACGATATCGGCTTTTGTTAACTTTACTTCTGGGATAAAGTTCCAATAAATAAATGCCTATTATTTGATTTGGGAATTCTGATTTAACACTATTTAGGAACCCGGCAGGGCCGAAATTAATATAATTATTAAATTGGCATGTTGGGCACGACTGGACATACGCCGTAGTAAACTTTTGCAGTTCGGGAAAGAAAACTGCCTCGCGAACTCTTTGGACAGTTTTTCGTATGCCCAAATGGCAGGAAATGGCCGAATCGTGCAATTCCTCTAGTACATTAAATCTAATGCTAGCTGGGATAACCGGTCTAAACTCGTGGTTTTCATTAGTCGTTTTGATATAAAACAAAAGTCCATCAATTATTTTGTAATTGGCGGCCCCATTTCTTATCGGCACAATATCCGGATGACTGAAATTCTCAGGGTCGTCCAAACAATTGTATATATTTTTGAACTCCGGATCTTTTCCGAGTGCGGCTATTACTATTTCACGAGAATCTAATACTTTGGATGTCAGCATGGTTATTCTAACCGTATTTCCATTTTCATCCAAATTAATTCTGCTTAAAGCATCTGCCACAACATTTTCCTTTCCCGGCGTGTGTTAGATTACTAA
The DNA here is from genome assembly GCA_000611955.2 of Stegodyphus mimosarum. Lineage (NCBI taxonomy): Eukaryota > Metazoa > Arthropoda > Arachnida > Araneae > Eresidae > Stegodyphus > Stegodyphus mimosarum. The sequence continues at coordinate 64,536 of KK115411.1, forward strand.
ATTATATTCTTGTAATTTAAGTGCCCACCTTATTAATCTGGGTGATAAATTTTTTCCAGAGTAGAGTCTGGTGACCGCCGCGTGGTCGGTATACACAGTTACTGGACAACTTCCAATGAACACACGAAATTTCTGTACTGATGCTAACACTGCGAGAGTTTCTCTCTCTGTTGCGGAATAGTTTCTTTGGGTTTCATTTAATGTTCGGCTGAAAAAAGCCACGGGTTGACCATTTTGGGAAAGCACTGCACCAATCGCGAAATCTAAAGCGCTGAAATCTCTAATCCTTTATCCCCTTCTGGAAATTTTAAGACGGGAGCTTGAGTCAATGCGTCTTTCAATTTTTGAAACGCCAAGTTGGCCTCTGCTGACCACGAAAACCTAGCTTTCTTTCTTTTCAACTTTAGCAGCGGCTCAGCTATTTTGGCAACGTCTTTAATGAAGGACCGATAGTATGAACACATACCAAGAAACGATGCTAACTTCTTCGCTGTTTTAGGAACAGGATAATTTTTGATAGCTATTATCTTGGACTGATCCGTTTCGATTCTATTCTGAGAAATTTTAAACCCTAAATAACGTAACTCTTTTGCGGCAAATTTACATTTGGATGCATTTATCTTCAAACCAGCTTCTTTTAACAATAAAAACACTTTTCTTAAATCTTGTAGGTGTTGTTCCAAACTATTACTCGTAATTATAATATCGTCCAAATAAATGAACGTACTCTTACCAAGGACCGGTCTTAAGGCAATGTCCATGCATCGTTGGAAAGTTGCCGGCGCGCCGGATAAACCGAAAGGCATCCTAAGAAATGCGCACGTGCCAGACCTTGTTATGAAAACGGTCTTAGGGACGTCTTCGGGTTTTACCCCAATCTGAAAGTAGCCACTCATAAGATCTAATGTGGACATGTACTTTGTGGAGGTAATATTTCGGATTATTTCTTCGATTATCGGCAAAGGATATACAGGATATTTTGTGACGGCATTTAGCCTTCGGTAATCTATAGCAAAACGCCACCGCTTCGGGTGCGTAATCGGATAATCATTATTTTTCTTGCATAAAACTCCTGGGCTAGCATAACTGCTAGAAATCGGGGTAATGATTTTATTTTTTAACATTTCCTTAATATGATATTCAATAATTTCTTCTTTTACCTTATCGTAGCGATAAGGCTTTTGCCTTACTGGTTGGGCGTCCCCTGATTCTATTTCATCATTCGTTACCTGCGTGAAACCCGGTACATCGCTAAATAAATTTGAAAACTCACTTACCAGTGCTTGCAGCTTTTCTTTCTCTTGTGCCGGTAAGTGCTGTAACTCCAGCTGCGGAGGCTTATCATTCTTTTTATCCACTTGTTGCATCGATAACATCAAGTTGCCTCCCTGAAAATCTTTTTTCGCTTCTGCCAATCTTAAAAATTCACACCTAGAATAATACACGTTTGCAGGTTTCGCACAATATACAATAAAATTTTTACCTCTCGTCATTGATACGCACAAAAAGTGAAACTTTTCCTAGGCATCTACACTTCTCTCCTTGGGCCGCTATGACATTCATTCTTGCACTAAAAATTCTATAACGGCGAAAGTGTTTCTTGAAAATTTTTTCCAAGATAAAGCTGCTTCCAAAAGAGCCGTCGCCGGTTACGACCACGATGTTTAAACTAATTGTGGAAGGATTTTGCGAGGCTTCGGACTTCTTCACCTTCCTTGAAGAAATCCATCTTAGTTTAAATCCTTCTTCTTATTCTGGTTACCTTCTGCATCTTTGCCCGTTCTTCGATTAAAATCTCGTCGTTCGCCGCTCGACTTAGGAGATCCATCTTTCTTCGGCCATTGTTCCCGTAATTCTGATGTTGCTTTTGTTGGGGTCTTGGCGTGTTCCCCTGACTTCTTCGCTCAAACTGGCGACGTCGTTCATTGTCTGCAATTCTTCGTTTTTCAAATTGTATGGCGAGCTCGAATAATTTATCCAAAGTCGTTGGGTTTCTGAGCTCGATAAAATCTTGAACTTGGGGCAGTAGCCTAGGAAGTATAATTTAAATGATTTCAGGATCCGGGCGACTTCCATACAAAAGCTTGAAAACTTGGATTTTTCTCAAGATAAAATTTGACAAATCTTCTATCTTTTCCTGGTAACGACTAAAAGGTTTCGCCTCCAGTCTGGCTCGATCTCGCACGACAGGAAATGCTTTCACCAAGGAATTTCTTTAATTTTCGTAAGTGTATGTGGGGCTTCCTAGTTCCCCCAAAAGATTCTTTCCAATACACTTGACCCAATTTAGCGCTTGGCCCTTCAAAGCGCTGGTGGCAAGAGTAACTTTCTGAAATTCGTGGACTGGATATAACATGAAGTGGGCGTCCAATTTTTCCAGGAGATTTATTAGGGCTGACTTTGCGTCAAAACGTGCCGCCGGCTTCATGGCTGCCCGCATGGTTTGTACAATGTAGCCAAATCCTTCTAGGGCAGGAGGTGATACCTCAGGGTTCTGCACAGGTACTGCAGGTATCTCAGGTTCCTCTTCTTGTCTTTCAGGCCATCCTCTCATTTTTCTTCTTTGGGCACCAGTGTCAGGACTGAGTGTTCTATGCATACTTTTGGCGAACATATTCGTGAGGTAGTTAAAGTCCTGACCTTGAACAGGGAGCTGAATGCAGCTATGTTCTGTGGTAGAAAACTGTGGTTAAGTGGTAGAATGACTGCACGTAAGAAGGATTTAAAATCATCTTTTATTAAACCACAATTATATACAGCCACTTCCCAACTCGGGAGGGATACAGAAAATAATGACCGCACTTGGTTCTAAACTGAACAATCAAATACTTTAAAATAAAGTGAATAGAAATTAAGTAGTCGTTGCTCACAGAGCTATAAACGCGAGGTTGGCCTCTATGCTAAACGATCAGTGGTGCGTAGCAAGATTTAGCTAATACTAGCGCACTTAGATTATTTCAATAAGTAATAGCGTAACAGCGCTAAGGCTTGGAATTTAAATACTAGCTAGTCAAGTGGACGTCGAACAGAGCCGCAGTGATCTGAGACTAAAAGCTCTCTCACACTGAGAAGTTCCTCGCTAACCTTTAAATACAAACTTGGCTCCACTTCAAATTCGCATACAGCTGAAACGCGCGCTCATTCTAACAGGAAGTTGAACTAAGAACTTACAGGAAAGAAAAAAATAACATCAAACTTTGTTAGTTTAAACTAAAACCTTACATACTTTGTTATAAGCATTGCCATATTTCACACATATGTATAACTAAGTAACATAATCTTGAAAAGCATGCTATTTCGATAAGCATGCATGCAAGTATTTCATCGAAAATTCGATCAAATTCGGAAGCTTTCCTCGTGAGGTTCCAAATGAAATTTTCTCTCGAAGTATTTCAAGAGGTGTAGGAAATATTTCAAAATATATATAGTCCATTTCCTAACAAGTTATTTTTGCATTTTTTCCCTTTTGTTTAGAAAAAATTTCAGAAAATGACTAGTTAAAGGAATTAATCTACTGTAGACTATTATGTTGTTAGTCTAGAGAAACCTCATAATAATTGCTTTGTTGTTATGTTTTGGATATTTAAATATGTAGTTGAATTTTAAAAAAGGATTATATATACATATATATATGTATTTTATTTGCAGATTAATTATAACAGGATAACTATAGTCAAGTTTCAGCATTGAGAAACTAACTCTATGGACTGTAACTATAACTAACTCTATGGACTATCTATAACTCTATGGAAAGACTATTAACAAATATTTGTTTGTTAAGATTACGCACTTTGTTTCAAACTGCAGTACATGGAAACAATAAATTCATTTGATGTTTCTTGAGAAACCTTATTTTGCCACCATTGATAATTTTGATATTTAATACCTTTGATAGAATTCTGTATTTATATATTTTCTGTATAGTTAAATAATGTAATTGTTTTGCACCATTACTTTTATTCTTATCGCGTAATAAACTGCTGAAAACTAATATATCTTGTTACCGGTGTTTTAATTTAACACAGTAAATTTGCTAAAAAGCGAATCGTATTTAATCTAATATCGCAGTTATTCTGAAGGACACAAAATAATCATTCTTTATAGTATGTTATTTTTATACTGGGTACTTGCAATGTAGTGTCAAGTTCGTAAGTATTAATTTCTCTTGAATATTTGCCTCTTTAAAATTATTCATATGTATTCTAGAGAGAAAAAATTGTATTATCTTCTGGTTTTCAGGAAACGATAAAATATTTAAACTTTAGAAAAATACAAGAACCACAAAATTTTAATAAAGAAGAAAAATCTATTAATTATTAAACTTATTTTTCTGCATAAATCAATATGTAACACAAGGATATAATAACGACGTTTTCACAACTGTTGCAAAAAGGTGGAATTTTGCGAACATTTGAGCATCATTAAGACTTTAATGACGCTCTTTTAATGACGACGTTTTAACTCCATGCTTTCACAACCGAAATATAACCTCAGGAAGACGCAATCACGACGTCTATGCGACAAAACTCTCATCTGCAAAGACGTAATAAAGACACTTTGCAACAGTTGCAAAACAGTGAAGTTTCGCAGACATCTGGGCGTCTTAAAGACGATATACTATCACGTTTTTCCACCATCATCCGCGACGAATTTGCAACGTCATTGCGACGTTGCCGCGCTACTTGTGTTGGCTTAAGCGTAGCTCCGGCGACATTTCAAAAAGTTATGGACATTATTTTAAGGCCTGTCTTAGGCAAAAGTGCAGTCATCTGTCTCAATAATAATATTGTCACCAGCGAAACGATAGATAAACACATTAAACATTTGGAGGAAGTTTTCACATTGGCAAATGAGAGCGGCCTAGAAACAAATCCAAAGAGCTGCAAGTTTGCTGCAAAGGAATTGAAGTATCTCGGCTATAAAATCTCGAAAAACGGAATTGAAACAGATAATTCCAAAATATTAGCGATTAAGTGTTATACACCTCCAAATACGACCAAGAAATTATCTTCTTTCTTGGGCATGTGTTCCTATTATAGAGTTTTCATAAAAGATTTTACAAAGATAGTTGAACCCTTGTTAGTTCTTAAACAAAAAAATAGATTCACGTGGGCAGCTGAGGTGAACACGGTGTTTGAAGAAGTGAAACACGCCCTAATTAACGCCCCAGTTCTTAAATTTTCCAAAGGGGACCAAAATTTAGAAATTGCAGCAGATGCGTCAGACTACGCAGTTGGCGCAGTTCTTTCCCAAAATGAACAGCCAATGGCCCTTTTCAGTAAAACTCTGAATCAAACTCAACGTAATTATGCCGCAACTAAACGAGAAAGTCTCGTTGTCCTACTAGCGGTACAAAAATCCCGCGTTCATTTCGGAAGCGCCCCGATAGCAGTATACTCGGACCATGCGGCAGTTGGTCGCTTGTACTCGGAGCAAAATCTTTCGCCCCAGCTTATACGTTGGACGTTAAAATTGCAAGAGTTTTATTTAATAATAAAACATACTCCGGATAAAGAAAATGTTGTCGCGGATGCCCTGTCAGGACTCAAGATCGATGAAGAGGGAAACACAATTAGATGTACGATGCTAACTGCTAAAGTAATCGAGTCCCGTGAAACAATGATTTCCGAATTAAAAACGGACCCTGAATTCAAGGACATTTACGAATATCTTGAAGACACTGAAAATTTTGAGCATGTAGACTTAACGGCTATTCGCAATAGAGAGGTCCATTATGAAATTATTGACAAGTTCCTATTTTACATGAAATTAACCAACGATAATCAAGAATATCGACCAGTGGTCCCAAAGAGCCTACACTTAAATATTTTAGAGGAGCTACACGATTCGGCAATTTCAGGACATTTAGGGATTAGAAAAACTTTGCAAAGGGTCCGCGAAGCTGTGTATTTTCCTCAGTTGTACAAGGTGGTTGACGGTGTATGTCAGGTCATGTCACTTGTGTCAATTAATTAACGACGTTAATTACAACCTGGCCCGGTACTTAAATTACATAAAAATCACTTTTTCAAATGAATTGGTTGGCATTAATTTGCTCAGTACCTACCCTAGAACAAAAATAAACAAGAATAGATATTTATTAACCATTGTGGATCATTTCTCAAAATGGGTAGAAATAATTCCCTTTAAACGAGCATCAGTAAAAACAGTAGCAGATTCGTTGCTAAACAAGTACATTTTAAAATAAGGGGTCCCAGTAAAAGTAATATTAGATAATGGTAGGTAATTCGCAAGTAATTTATTCGAAAATCTTTGCACAGGACTTGGCATATGCCATCTAAAGATGGTACCTTATAGACCGCAATCGAATATTGCGGAAGGTGTAAATAAAAATAAGTTAAAATTATTCAGGAATATGTTAAGAATTATCATGACCTTTGGGACAGCCGTGTCAATGAGCTAAGCTTTGCTTTAAGAACAGCAAAGCATGATACAACACAGAAAACCCCGGCAGAATTATTTTTAGGTAGAAAAATTTTAACACCCCTGAATAAGTTATTTTTCTTCTAGCAAAGGCAAAAAGAATTTAACTTGAAGGATATTAAGGAAAATATTAATGAGGCCATCAAAATTTCTGATGCGGCAAGGCAGAAACAGAGGCTATATTACGATAGAAATAGACGCGATGTAGAATATACGGTCGGTCAAAAGGTACTGAAGTTAAAGCATTTCTTATCGCCTGCACCCGAAAGCAGGGTTGCCAAGATGGTTGATGGGCCGTTTGTAATTGAAATAATTAAATATTCCACTTTTTATTTAAAGGCTGCAGATAGCCAGCAAACAATTGCTAATATTGATCAAATAAAGCCATACTAGAGTTGTACTGACTTCCAAGATTTAGATAATTTGTTGCAGGATCCTGGAAGAGTGCCAAGAACTTCAATCATTCAAACATCGAGCTGACTCCCCCCCCCCAGCAACCAAAAGAAGGAAGTAAGCCGAAATGTACCGAAGAAACACCCACCAAGCGTATACAGCAGCAGCCGCAAGGTACAGGGTCAGCGAAAAAAAGGACAAAGAAAAAGAGGAAAGTTCTCCTGCAGCCGAAGAAAGTTCCGAGTCTAACTGAAAAAGTCTGTGGGTTGCGTTCCAGGAAAACGACTAGCCCGACAACAAAATCGGGTCACAACAAAGGAGACTTCGCCACAGAGTCAGCATTTCCCAGCGGAAACCATGTCAAATGAGATCACAGAAGCTTCAGAGCGAAGAATGACCAGAGGTAAAAGAAGAGCCGACGCGAGAGCCATTCCGTTTCAGCAAATTAGGAAAATCAAGCGGAGGGTTAAAGATCCCGAAGAACGATCTGGTTACCGCAAGGCAAAGAGGAGACTGGAGTACCAAAACTCTGAACCGACGAGAAAGTCAGGCCGATTCATCGTCAGGTGAAAAAAAATGAAAAGAAAGACCGGAAGAGAATACCAACCGCCCAAGAAGGAGAATCAAGGTGCAAAATTTGAGATATCCCACCTGGGAGGAATTCTGCGAGATAAGAATGGAGGAATATAAAAACCAAAAAGATAAAAGAAAATTTCCTTTGTTTGCTTATTTAGAATGCAATATGTCATGTGGTTCAAAGTTGCTAAATGCTGTTAAAAGAAAGATTTTATGTATTCGCAATTTGGCGAGAATTTAGTTTGTAAATATCTCTTTTTGAGAATTCGAAATTTGCGAGGATTTAGTTTGTGAATATTTTTAGTCGGAAAGACTTCAATTAAAAGTTGTTAACTTAAAGTTAAGATTGTAGCAAAAGTTTATAAATCTTGTATAGCAATTACAACTAATGATGTAAAGTGAATTTTGAAATGTTTTATGTTAAAATGTTGTATTGAAAGTTGAAATGTTAAATGTCAGTTGTAAAAGTACTGTAAACCAGTACAAATATAAGTTTTGGTCAAAGTATGAGTACAAAACATTTTGTATAATAGATGGACAGAAAGAAAACATAGATTCAATGTGTTTTAAAGTTAGGCTCTCCAGACTTTGCTTAAGAGTTTAAACAAGCTCTTTTTAGCACATTAGATGTAGTTTGTGGTTAAGGAGTTTCCTGAAGTCTGGAATATTAAGTTCTAACAAATCGTAGCTGTTGTGTAGTTGGTAGCGTATCTTTGCGGTAACACAACAATAACACAGTTCATTCAGAACAATTTCTCGAGAGCGTGGAAGTATATTTAAATTTTGTGTGAATGAAAGCTGTTTGAGGTCCAAAATAATTTCAATAAAAGTATAGTGGTAAGAAAAATAAAGCTGTTTGTGATAGAATACCACTAACATCATTTTCTTCCAGATAAATTGGACTGATTAGCTTGTTCCAGAAAGAAGCAGATGATTGTTCCCAGTCAAATTGTAAAATTCGAGAATATATTTTTCTTAGTTTTAGTTTAGATATTTTTGTAAAGTTGGCTCTAAACAAGAAAAGTTTGTTGAGGAAATTCATTCAAGACAGCAGAATTTCTAGAAGTGTAAACCTTGATGTTTAAAGAGTTTTGTAGAATTTGCAATTTTTAGAATCCTGATAGCTTCGGCTATATCCTTTAGTTAAGCATTATTTCTTATTAATTTTGAGTTCAAACCCAAGTGGAGGCTTTGATGTACGCTCTGAGATAGGATCCTTATTTTGAGAAATAAAATGTAATTAACCGTTCTTGAGTCTTACGTCTCTGTTCACACAAGCGATTATTCGCTTATCGGTGTAAAAGGGTTCTTACATTTAACTGTTAAATAAAAGGGCGGAACCCCACAAGTATTTCAAAGACTATTATATTAAAATGTAATAAACATAAAAATATATGGAAAAAAAGAAAACTTTTAAAGAAGAAAATCGAAAAATAGAATTAAACAACCAAATACATTTTCAGCATTAAAACCAATTTTAAATGCGACATACATTTTTCTGCCGATACGTAAGCTTAAAAAAGTAGACAGAAATCTGCTTTGTTTCACTTATCGACATACGATAATAGGAAAGCTATACCAGAAAAAGTAAATTTGAAAAATTTGCTAAAGGCGAAATAATTTTGAAAGCTGCACAAACAGGAAGATACTATGCAAAGACACTGGATTTTTTTGAAGCAAGAAATGCGAAAATCAGCACTCCTCTCATTATGGTTCTAACAACGAGGTCTTCAAAATTCTAGTTGGAAGAACATCCTTTTATAGCAAGATACGGAGAATGGCATAATTCCTTGTTATTATTTTTTTCACTTAAAAGGCAAGTGAGTAAAAGCATGCGACACGGTCGGCCTAATTCATGAGTTGGCGAATTATCTATCGTCTATCACGTTTTCATTCGGGTACCATTCGAGAGACATTGCGTTTTTCTGAGCAGAAAATAGAAGGAATCCGTTATGTTCTCGCCGGGATACGAACCGCAGGCCTCCCGACTACTAGTTCGATCTACTATCACTTATACCACTAGAGCCTTTAAATAATAAAATCATTTTATTCTGATTAGAAGAGTAATTAATTTATTAAGTCGATAATTAAAAATGTTAAACAAATTTTTTTAATTAATTTATTTAAAAAGTATCTAAATACACATGGGATAATGTGAGCCATAAGTACGGAAAAGGAGCATCTTTTGTAAATTTTTTGTAATACGAATAAACGAAAACGTGTGTTAAGGAATCGAAGCATCTACTTTTAAACTTAATTTAGATATTAAATAAATAACGTTCGAACGGGTAAACGGAAAACGTATTCAAAACGTTTACTGGAAAAGTCACATGATCAGCACGAAGTATTCCTACCCTTTTCCCTATTTTAGTTGACATCTGAACTAACAATCTAAACACTCTTCCCACTGTTTGGCGCATATCGCCCAAGTTGCCGAACGCGATTTCAGGAAGCTGGTCAAGTGCCGGTACCTGAGTATCCCCAAATATTCCAATGTTTATTTCATTAAAAAAAATTTACCTTTCTAAAGCTATCTTAAAAAATGTTTTTTTTTTGTTTATTTTTAAGTCTAATTTTAAAATAATGTTTGACTAATACTTTTTCTTAACTGCTTAATTTTTTTCCTAATTATATATATCATTAAATAAAATAAAAAATATATATGCATTAGTTTACTTGTATAGGTTTTAGTCCTATTTTTTTCGCTAGTAATTAAAGGAGATTAAAATCAATTTACACGTATGCTTTACTTTTCCCTATTAATTATTCAAAACATTTGCTCAAGATTTGCCTGTTTCATTTTTATTTCTAAACTCCAAATGCTAAGTATAAAAAATATTATATGACCTTCAGAAAAGAAGTTAATGATAAATATTAAATTTAACGCTCAAAAGAACTTGTTTAATTAAATATTTGAAACTCCGATTTCATTAAACAAGTTAAAAAAATGTATACCCACAAGGAATAGTCCCGTTTATTAAAAATAATTACTGTAATATTCTTGTTCGCGAAATATAATGAGTACATTTTTTCAGACATAAAAAAATATTCCTTCTTCTCAACCACATCACATTAGTTGATAAATCGAAAATTGAATCTTGCAAAATCTTTTTTTAAGTAAGGTATTCTCTAATTTATTAATACACAATATTCAAATGATAAAGCATCTACTTGATCAAGCTTTAAAAAGTATTTCTAAATTATAATCAAAAAACGAATTGTCAAAAATAAAGTAGAATGCAATGTGCATCTGATGTAAACACACTAAAACAAATTATCAAGTCTGAAATCATCAATTTTCAGTCTTAAAGCCCATTGCTTTTTAGGATAAAAGTAAAGATGAAAAGTCAATTTCTTGTACAGAAAATCCATTTCAGAACTATTTAACTGTCAGAGAAGTTCGATGAATGCATTAGACACGATTACACGTGCATGGCTTCTGTTATTTCCTTTCATATTATTTCATATTCACAGTCAATGTTGGTATTTTATTTTTCATTATGAACATCTAAACAGTAAAACACAGTAAAAATTGTAATATAGTAAATTATTTATTGCATTACTACAGCCTACCATCCACCAAGACGATAACATAAACATCCATAACAACATTAAAAAGAACGGCGCTACATTGCTTCTTCTGAGAGTAGAGGAGGGAGGGGAATTTTTTTCTGATGTCAACGTTAACACGGAGAAAAATAGCTTGAAGGCGGGCGCGTTAAAGAGATGATGGTTGATACCGGTATTTATTGTAATATCAGAAATTATGATATATGCATATATAAGTGTGTATATGTATGTATTCAGACAACCAACTCGTGGCAAAACCACCTCCCCAAGATGACCACCTCTGAAAGAGACCAGTATTTCTGAAAACAAATTTATTTGGTACTGCACATTCCCTCTGTAAGGCGATCACCCGCAAAGAAAATTCTGGAAGTGTGGCTGGTCGCTTGAGAGAGATTCATTTCTTAGAGGCAACCCCTTAAGACGACCACCTCTAAAAGATAAATGTATTTCTAAGAACATAACTATATATTGGTATTGAGCATCACTTCTCTAAGGCGACCACTTGCAAAGATGCATTTTTATGTGTGGCTCGTCGCCTTAGAGACCTCGTTGTGTGTGGTGTATATGATTACTGTTATTGTTTCGGACAAAAGCTTTTAAAAAATCAAATAAATGAGCATATACAGTAAAAACCCTCTCTAAAACGACCACCTGCATTTCCAGCTTACTCTGATAGTTTTAAAGAGATCATATTTTCATTCTTAGAAGACTGATTGTTTTAGAAAAGAGATGAGAGGGTTGACTGTATGTTTTTAAATTTTAACTGTTGGTTACGAAACTGAAATAACCTTTTTTTCAACAGTATTAAATAACTGAAATAAAAGTAAATAAGTAAATAACTTAAAATAATCAGTAGACAACAAAAATACGGATTAATTTTGATTTACTGATACCAGTATTAATTTCATTGTTTACAAGAAGTCTATTGACGTCACTTAGAAAATTAGTATAAACCCATATAAACCAACAGAAGATTTATTTGGCATATATTTCCGTTATATTGATACCAGTAAAAAAACTAGTAATAGTCAATATAAACCAATACAAAACAGTAGAAAGTTCTGATATTGATGTTGGTTGTATGGGTGTCAGTTGAAACCAGTAAAAGTCAGTAGAGACCAACAGAATTCTATGGGTACCAGTAGAAAGTTTTACTGGTTTCTAAGGAGCATTTTGAGACCAGTAAGAAAAATCCACAAAGACTAATAGAAACCAGTAAAAGTCAGGAGAAATCCATAGAATTTTATGGGTACCCATAAAAAGTTTTACTGGTTTCTATGGGGCATTTTTAGCAGTGCTTTTAATTCTTCTAACTCCTTCATTTTCACTTCAATAGCTTGAGCGGAAGAACTCCACATGTGTATCTTGATTAGCAGCCGATCTTTCGGCATTGAACAAGTACTTGACCTCGCGAATTGATCGAACATCTTGCTCAATTTTTTCTATTTGCTTGCATAAATTTAACAATCTGATTTAAATATTTTCGTTATTCACATTATTAGCAATATTTAATAAATCAGTTAAGTTAATTTGGTCATCATCATCAGAATCAGAAACTAGCACACTCCAGTCGAATTTATCCGGGAAGAATAATTCTACACAGTAAAGGATCAATCTCATGACTGATGGTCGGAGTAGACACAAATAGTGTCCTTCAGGCCAGAAAGGCCGAAGGCAGGGGTATCAAAAGCATTGATTCCCTTCTGCCTCTTCGGATTAGCAAAAGTTGGGATCCGGATTTAGAACCCGCGGTCTAATGAATTAACTGTAGAGTTAAGCTCACACTTTACCTTTGCGCTATCATGTCTTAAAATCGAATTCCATGATTAGTAAATTTGCCAGTGCGCATGCAGCTTTTCTTTAAAGTAATGAAATATTAACACCAAGACTAAACCTCAAGTTCAACCGTTTTGTGGTGAAGTAAACAGAAATGTTTGAATTAATTTATGAATTTTGTACAGGATTGTGCTTTTCGTTTCGTGCAAACCTTCGGATTTCAGTACCATAAATGATAGTAATTATTCTGATACTGCCATTTCAGTAAGCTCCCAGTCAGGTAAAAGCGCTCAACGACGTTATGATTTCAAATTTACTAACTCTGATTAGGAAAAGCAAAAGAAAATCTATCAAGAAATCAGTTTTAGAGAAAGATTTAAAGTATCAATCCTAATCTAATATGGAAAGAAACTCGTTGAGTACGGACTTCGTCTCAGTCAAACAGTGTTTGCGATACGGATTCCCCGCAGACAGCGCTACCCCAGTAGGACATGCCGCCAATTTTCGAATGCATATAATTCATAAGGTAAATTAAATGGCATAAGTCGAGACTAAGGAAACGCAATTATTGGCAGAAAATTCATAGCAGGTACAAGAAGGTCGAAACGATGAAAAGCTGACAGAGACTAAGCTAGGCCGAACTACCAGTAGCCTAGAAGGTCGAGGTGGACTATGAGCGGGGTTAAGTGCACGCTCATAGAAAAAAAATTGTGGGAAAAAGAAATGTCAAAATCGCGCAAAAATGCAAATAAATAGTACATTTAAATTTTATTATCAGCAGAGGTTGATTTCATATCAACCATCTTTCTCGGTCTTATACGCGAATCCTATAAGAGCCCAAACTCAGGAGGAAGTCCTCGAATCCGAAGGCTTTGGCGTAACTTTCCCGTAGTAACTGAGTGGTACTTGGCGCCTTCACCAAACTGTCGCGCACGTGAAGAGATCGTACAAATGAACAGGCAAGTACTCAAGTCTAAACTCAAGACTTTATTAATTCGAACTGAATGAAGAACTACTTATATACTACAGCTAATGAGCACGCTGGAACCTTCCAGACTCGGAATGTTCAGGAACATAACGAAAACAGGTTAATAAGAAGGAAATTTACACACAAAACGATTATGAGGCATCTTGCCTTTGATAGATTTCGAACGCGAGACATTCGGCTCTCGAGTCCCGCGTCTTCTCCACTATGAGGAGCTCAGTCGAAAGGCGCAATTTTCGCTAGAATATGTTAAGAAAATGTGCATATTATTATTTATAAAAAATTCAGTAAGAGGCAAATTAAATATAGGAAAAGCATATTTTAATGCGGAACTTTGTAAATTTCTATCATATCGCCCTAATTTCCATTTTCCTGTCAGAATGTAAATTTCTAGCTCGAGCAATATTCAAATGAGGTAGAAAGAAGGGGATATTTAAAGGAATGTTTTAGAGGGTAGAATCAGAACATGGTCTGCCTGTTTGAAACCCACGTTGCTAAATTTGATTCCCTTACGATTAGCATTCTGCGGCGTTCAGTTATTCTTGCCATTAGGCTTTACGCCGGTCCTTACGCCTTTGTTAATAAATACAAAACGTTAAAAAAATTACAAAACGTTAAAAAAACGCCCCTTTGGACGTAATTTAAAATCTGAAACCTTTCAGATTTTATTTATCCTATAATTAACATGATAAAAAATAATTTTTCAATAAAAAAATTAAATAAAATCTGAAAGGTTTCAGATTTTAAATTACGTCCAAAGGGGCGTTTTTTTTAACGATTTGTGTCTTACCTTTATTTATTAAACATCATGTTTTACGTACTTAAACCATAAAATTCAGTTCAAGAGCAATATCGCAAAATAATTAGAATGAGCATATCTTTAGAATTTCCGACGCAGAATCTCGTGCGCTGGAGATAATTTTTTCCCCGTACAGTGTTGTCATTGATCGCTTTGAAATCGTTTAGTTTGTTAATCAAAAATGGGTTGAAGTGTTACAAAATATGAAATCGATAATAAAACAAATTGCAAATTAGGGTTTCCATATGTCCATATTCTATGGAAGATTACGCTATTCAAATTTTGACGGCTCTAGGTATCGTCGTCTTATCACAATGCGAGAAACATGCCTATATTCATGCAGATTCTTCATTATTTAATTTCTTTAAATATAATACAGGGCTCTAATATTTGGTGGCAACAATTTGAAAAGTGATTCCCCTTTTCTAGTTTTCAATGTAAAATGCCAAAACGAAATTAATAGTTCTTCAAGGGCAAATTGCTCCTCTGGACTAATAAAATACATAACTAAAGTTATAATAATCTATTCTGTAAGTGTGATTAATTCGTATTGCAATTTTAGTCATACATATATTAATAATACTTTTTTTTACTCCTACTTTACTGTTATTTTAATTTCTTACATACATAAGACCTGCTTATTTTAAATATTCTTTCTTCTGAAAAAGATTTTATTTTGTGAAAATAATTAAAATATAATAATATTATTTTCACAGTGAAAGTACTAAAGTAAAAATAATCAATGCAAGTGTCCTGCAGTTGAAGAAGTCCTTGTCAAACCAGCATTTTAACACTTTGACACATTAAATAGAAAGCTGTAATAATAATCAATATCCCTTTTGTAATATGAAAACGAGAACTCTGCTATAAACAGTTAACTCTTATTTATTTATTTATTTATTTATTTAAGTTTGCAAAGAAACAATTATTTTTTAATACTAATAAATTACAAAAGTACTATTTCATTGAAGAAACCATCAGTCTTATAGCATTGTAACTTTATAACATAATACAATAATAATGCAGTATAATTCTGCTAATACGCCCACCAGCGGCCGAGCAGTAAAGTCGCTAAACGCTGGTAGTTCGGTCAGAGGTTCGAATCCCGCGAACGGGCTGGCTGCATGGGCGGTTCCGTGGCTTTCCCCATGTGTAACGTGTATTTTATAAAACCAATTAGAGCAGACACCCCTTAAGATAGCAAGCCTACATTTGCTGATAATCGTTATGTAACATAATGACATACAGGTAAGGAGTCTTAGTTAGTCTAAACTTAAGGAAGCAGGTAAGTTCATTGGCCACCGTTTCTAGTCTACACTGAATTTTGGCACAACAGATCAAGCCACTTTCCCTCAGAAAGTCCTCCCGTAGAAGCTAGTTTAAAATCGCAATAAAATTACACGCTCACAAAAAAATCTAAAAGCCTTCAGATTTTATATCGCGCTCAAAGGAGCGTTTTTTTAATGTTTTGACTGTTATCTTTATTTATTAAATATCATGTTCTTCGCACTTAAACTGTAAAATTCAACAGCAATATCACAAAATAATTTTAAAAGAGCGTGTTTTTAGAATTTCCGATACACAGTGAACATTTTTTCCCCTTTCTCTCTCTCTCTTTTTTTTTTTTTTTTTTGTACAGTGTTGCCCTTGCTCGCTGTGAAATCTTTGAGTGTAATCTTAATCAAAAACTCATAAATGCTTTGCGAAATACGAAATAGATAATAAAACAAATTTCCAGTTCCAAATTTGGGCTTCCAGATGCCTATATTCGTGTGGAGGATTACGTTATTCGAAATTTAATGGTTCTAGGTACCTTTGTTTTATCACAATGCGAGAAATATTTATACATTTATGCAGATTCCTCATTATTTAATTTTCTTTAAATATAATACAGGGCGATAATATTTGGCGGCAACAATTTGAAAAGTGAAACGCCATTTATAGTGAAACGCCACAAAATGCCAAAACATTTTATCGCCACAAAATGCCAAACGTTAATAGCTCTTTGGCCTAAAAATTATTTTTAAAAGTACCACACTAATAGTAGTACTACTACTGAAAAAATATTATAAAACTATTTTACAGTTTTGTAATATTTTTTTTTCACAGTAGTGTGAATTTTGCGTAATAATGAACGACATTCCTTATTGTGTTCACAATACTTTCGTATTCCTCTGTTATATTTTAAAATAAACTTAATTTTTGATGTACATAAGTCGAGTGGACATTTCTCGGATGTCTTATTATTATTAACTGAAGAAGGATTATGTGCTAGATAAATACTTATTATCTTCGACATTTTTAAACTATATAATTACAATATATATATATACACTCATGTCCATAAATTAAGGATAATTCGGAGTCACGCGGAAATCGAACTCTAAAATAAATATATCACCTGTAAAATCACTTCACACGTCTTCAAGAATCATATGCAAATTTCAGGAAGTAACCAGATGACACCGATGGTACGTCACAATGACGAGAGCGTAAGAGAATGATACATAAGGAACACACGCAAAGAAGTAAAATTGTTCGCAGGCGCTTTATAAGCATTTCAGTGCAATAACCGAATAGTTATGACACAAAGGACGCATTTGGATGATTTTTTACGTGGTAGAATTATCGGTCGTCTGGAATGTGGGCGTACCCAACTGGAAGTATCAGACGAACTTGGAATTGCCCAGAGTGTCATCTCCAGGCTTTGGCAACAATTCCAAGATGATGGTAATGTGAGTAGACGTTACAGCACAGGTCGCCCCAGAGTTACAATGCCGAATGAGGACCGGTATTTGGCAGTTACTGCCAAAAAAAACAGGCGGAGCACAGCCTCAGACTTGTCTCGGCAGCTCTCTTCAGCCACTGGTACGACAATTTTATGGCAGACCGTGTACAGACGCTTAGGGCAGATTGGTCTATATGCTCGTAGACCTGTCAGATGCGCTCCACTTACTGCAACTCACTGTCGCCTGTGGTTAGCCTGGAGTAGAGTGCATAGATTGTGGACACCGCAACAGTGGGCTTGTGTGATGCTTTCCGACGAGTCCAGGTTTAGCTTGCAGTCTGATTCTCGCCGGACTTTCATATGGAGAGCTCCAGGTACCCTTTACCACCAAGAAAACATCATTGAACGACACCGTTACGGTGGTGCAGGAGTGCTCGTTTGGGGTGGAATTATTCTGGGTTCCAGAACTGACTCGCATGTTCAAATTGGAACCATGACAAGCTAAATCTATAGGGACGTCATTCCGGAACAACATGTACGTTTGTTTCGGGGCGTCATGGGCGCACAATTTGTGTTTATGGATGACAACGCTCGTCCTCACCGTGCAAACATCGTAAGCGAATGCCTTCAGTCGGAGGATATCACCCGTATGGACTGGCCAGCATTCTCACCGGACTTGAATCCAATAGAGCACGTGTGGGACATGCTTGGTCGACGAATTGCAGCCCGTCAACTTCCTCCTATATGTCTACCGGAACTTCGGAGAGCATTGCTTTTTGAGTGGTGTAATATCCCCCAAGATCAGATCATAATTTGATACTCAGCATGCCTAGGCGTTGTACGGACTGTATTGCATCGTCTGGGAGACATACAATGTATTAACAATCATACCAACCATGTAATATAGGGTTTTTTTAAATAGGTTTTTTTTTTGTAAATTGCTCCAGAGAGAAAAAGCGCTAATTTTTTTAATAATATCGAACATATAGCATCTTTTTTTGCTTTTTAAATTTGACATGAGTGTAATTTCAGGACAGGTTGTGCAGTCATTAGGTTATTTAAAAGCAGAAGAGATGAAAAATGAGCAGCGCCTTCGCCGGGAATCAAACCACGGACAATGAGCGGCGAAAACACATACAAAGCCAATGTCTACTTAGAGCATCAACTGCAGAAGCCTGATTGACGACACGGCAACACTTTTCTCGGGGCTTCTGATAACTTCCATACTGTGAGAACATATAATTCTCACGGCGCGCAGTGTATCGTCATCGCCGCTGTAATCGTAATCGCGGGTTGCCACGTGTGCCACATTGTATAAAAAACTGGACGGACTGGTTCTTCGCTCTACTCGGGGAGGGAGGTTCGCCTCCCTTCCTTGTGCTGCACGCCAGTGAGCGGCGTGGAAGCGCAGAAAAACTTTGAATTTGAATTTTTTTTTCTTCGCTCTCTTTCTGCATAACGTCGTTCTACCGAGCGTGTGGGGCCTTAGGCCACAGTCTCGCGCCATCGTTCTTTGAAGCATCATCACGTCGAATATGATATTTTTACTTTATATGGAGGAGAAGTCAAGTCCAATTTAATGAAAAGTGCATAATTGAGGGATAAGAACTGGATGAAATTAATAGGTCATGCTGCGAGTTCATAAGATGAATCTACCTCAAAAGAAAATACCTCTTGTGCTTTGTGTTCAATGTGTATAATCTTCGTAACCCGTATCTTCGGAGTGACGGCCATGTGTTCGATAATTGGGTATATATACAAGAAATTGTTCTCTTCTCTCGCGGAAAATACACCTCACCTTAAATAGGCATTTTGGAAATTGTTAATAAGTATTGTACCATCGATGTTTTCATATTATGAAACTGCACTTTCCATTAAAAATGAACGATGTTGATAACCTGCAGGTCTAGCATATCGGACAGTACTTGTAAGTCCTTCATGAATAGTTTTTGTAACATGTATTGATGTATAATAACCCAGAGAAGTTTCTTGTGATATAATAAATGTGTCTTTAAACAATATCTACAAGTCTCATGCATGGGGGTTATTGGGTATGTCAAGCATTTTTTTATTCGTGTTCTTCTTTTTTATTCTTTTATTATTAAAGAATAAATGCAATGTACAACCACTAATTTTTAGGTTAGTTAAATTTATACAAACTTGATATATATTTGATACTTTTAGTATCACATTAGATTAGGGAGTCACATTTGTAACACCACACATACGCACAGAATATCGGATGTCGGGCAGACCTGTTTTTCACTAGCAGCGACATCTGGCGGCCCACAATCTGCTGCCGACTCTCGGAGCGTAGAACAGGCGTCCTGGCTTGTCAGAACATCAGGGCTTCTAGCATTTCTAAATCACTTATAATGCTTTCTATGGTAGAATCTGGCTGATAAATCTGATTGACTTTTTTTTCTAACTGATAATTTAAATCATCCAAATCGTCATAATCAGTAATGTCCCCTTATAATGTGTAATTTATTTTATTCACAGTTTTAGTTAAAGAAGTTCGAATAGTTTTTCTTTTACACTTTAACTTCTCTAATTCAATTGGCTGTACCATTTTCAATTACTACAGCCTCCGGTAGTTTGGCACCATAAAACAAAACAGTTATAAATAAAAACTCTTACCTGGTATTGTATTGTATTATATTAACGGGCGCAGACCCCAGTCCACCTGGCTGGCATATGCCGGCCATATGACTAAAAGGAGGACCGGCCAATCCAACAAAAATGAGAAAGCCAACAGCTCAGCTCCGCCCCCTCTAAAAAAATTCAACAAAATTAAACTAGCTTCAGAGAGACGAGCATAAAATATTACAATATAATAGAGTTTTTAAAATTAAATAAAACTTGTCACAAATCTCAAACACGTACATATCCCATTCTAAATAAAACAAAAATAAAAGTAGATCTAATTCTCAATCCCAGTAGTCTTATTCATATTGATAATGTTCATTATTTCCCTAGCATATCTTTTTGTCTTTCCATTTTTCTTATTAAAATCTTGCATATTGAATAATCCATTCTTTGCCCTCACACTCCCTGTTAATTCACAATCCTCGACAAAGTGAGCTGCATCTCCGTAAGAATTACATATTTTGCATAAGCAATTCTCCTGGAGGTGGAATCTGCTAAAATAGGCAGGAAACCTACCATGATTGGTAATTATTTGGTTAAGGTCCATAGCATTCATAATAATATTTTTTTTCTTGACACGTACATGTCTTAAATAATTAATATATTTCTCTGATGTCTCCCTTTTATCCTTCCATTGTTTCAACAAACGATCTTTCATGATGCTAATAGTCGTTTTCCTTGATTCTTGAATATCATGACAAATGGCTCCATCACCCAGGACAGCCTCTTTGACAAGTGTATCGGTCCTCTCATTACCACACACTCCAGAGTACCCTTTAACCCAGTGCAGGTATAATCTGTGTTTTCTTCTAAGTTTTCTGTATAAATATTTGATTTCATTCATAAGATCAGTGTTATGAGTCGGGCGGGAGAATGCTAGCAGGGCAGACAAAGCATCTGAATGTATATTAATTGAATATGATTCTCGTAAATGTGAGTCAATCCATTGGAAGGCTTTTTTTACAGAATAAATTTTTGCCTGGTTTACAAAATTAATAGTTTTCATATTCATATTTCAGAATAAATCTCTACACCATTAAAAAGTACCACTAAGGACCGCCGACACGCCCCTCATATCTCGACCCATCAGTGTAAATTTCAGTTTCTGCAGCAATTCGAATAACTCTAAAAAATGGAATTCCGAATACATTTCTAGGGTGAATATTATTATTTTGTATCTGTTCAAAAGTTGTTCAGATCTGTATTTCCATATGTAATACAAGAAACTAGTCCCTGTCTAAATAGAAATTTATCATAATAAACCTTGCAACTTAGTGAGAGAGGCGGTATACCAGACAAAACGCAGATCACCTCAATCGAGATTGTACGGAAACATCTGGCAATAGCAAGTAACCAGGCTCTCTGCAAAGAATCAAGTTTTGATCTAAGCCTGACCAGATTCCCTGCCCGGCAACCCCAAGCCTATAATCCCATAAAGAATGTTTGGCAAAATAACATTTTCATATATATTTCTGAGGGTGAAACACTTAAATGCAAGAGTATATGAAGTAAAATTCCTTTTGTAAACATTTAATATTTTTTCGATATTTCTTTGTACATATTTAAAGTGTGTTATAAAATCCAATTTTTCATCGATGAAAATAACAAGGTACTTTAAATCATCAAGAATTTGATGCTTTATTGATTGAATTTCAATCTGGGATGTCGTATCTTTTCTCCTACAAAAGAAAAAAATAGACCGTTAGTTTTTTCTACATTAAAAGAAATCTTAACCTAGGATTCTCCCTAACTCCATTCTTGAAAGGCAGATTCGAGTTCATGATAAGAATTTTCTATTTTCTCAAGGGAGTCACCCATAATAACTGCCAAAATATCATCTGCATAACAAACAATTTCTGTGTTCACAATGTTGACATGCAACAATTTGTTAACTATAAGATCCAGAACAAGGGAGCACTACAGGTACTTTGGGGACATCCATGATTAATTTTATATTTCAAACTTATTTCTTCAGAGTTACCATTAAAAATAATAATTCTGTACTCCAACTACTTTTTAATAATATCAAACAACTGTTTGTCAATATGAATTTCTTTTAGGATGGAGAGTAAAGAGGACTACCGTATGGAATCAAAAGCACACCGGACATCGAACGAGACCAGGGCTACATGCTGTTTATCCTTTTTATCCCTGACTAGCTGGACAACCTTATGCGACGCTAATTCGGCTGATTTATTTTTCTAGAAGCCATATTGATTCTCACAAATAAAATTTTTATTTGCTATAATAAAGTTTATCCGGTTAGTCAAAGGTTTATCCAAGATTTTTGCACGAGTAAGCAAATTGGCCTTAACCCTCCAGAATGCTTAGGGATCAAAATCAATTTTCCCATTTTCCAACGACCACGGAAAACTCTTAGTTGTTAACGTTTATTAAATAACAGTATATAAAAAGATGCATATTCTTTAAACAAGTTCTTAACCAGTACAGTTCCGGTCCCATCCAGTCCGGGGACCGTATGAGTCCTAAGATTAATAATGATGCTAAAAATTTCTTCGTAAGTAAAAGTTTCCTCCATTTCCTCATCTTTCTCCATATCGATTTTTTCAAAATCGCAGTCATGATAGCAATTATCTAATTTGAGTGTATCTTTAATTAAGCGATCATACTGGTCCTTTATAGAAGTGACCTCGTTACAATCGTCTTTTCTCAGAACTACATTTTCTCTTCTTTTATTTGTGGTGTGTATGTAAAACTTATCATAATATATTTTATTCTTCATAAATACATGATTTTTAAAGTCCTTCTTGACCTTTTTAATTGTTTTCTTATACACTCACGTTTGTGAAAATTGCAACACCATGAAGGACTTACGCGAGTGAGCTGAAATTTTCAGGAAATGCAAAGTAGCGCATGATATGCAAATGATTAGAATTGCAAATCCGTAGCGCATGCGTATGCTGAGCAGCGCCCTCTGAACGGCTGATGGATCCGAATAAATAGACGGCTGTAGCGAGGCGTGTATGGTTATCGGTGGTTATCTGCTAGTGGTAAACGTTAACTCAATCTGTACTTATGCCTCGTCGACGAAAGAGAGCGAGATTTGAACAACTTACAGAGTTTGAACGAGGGAGAATCATCGGCCTTCGTGAAGCTGGATTGTCGTATCGTGCAGTAGCCTCTCGTGTGCAGCGTAACAGCAGCACAGTGATGCGCGTTTGGAAGCAGTGGACGGACGAGTGTCGGACAACTCGGAAATCCGGGAGTGGACCCCGAAATGTGACGTCAGCTCGCGATGATAGACACCTGGTCCGCATGGCGCGGACGGACCGTACAGCTTCCTCTAGACAATTGGCAGCACTGTGGTCAATAGCTACAGGTGTTTCATTGTGTGCTTCATCAATTCGTAGACGTCTGCTGCAGTGTGGACTGCGCGCACGGACTCCTTTATACAGGATCCCCCTAACGCACGACCATCGCCGCCTGCGGCTACAATGGGCCAATCAGCATAGAGACTGGCGTGCTGATTGGCAGCATGTCGTGTTTTCTGACGAATCCCGCTTTAATTTGTGGTACCATGATGGCCGCATTCGTGTCAGACGCTATGCCGGTGAACGCCACCTTCCGGAGTGCATTATCGAACGCCACAGTGGACGAACACCCGGAGTTATGGTCTGGGGCGCCATAGCATATCATAGACGATCTCAATTGCTACGAATTGTGGGCAATCTGAACAGCAACCGGTATATCCGTGAAGTTCTACAGCCCGAAGCTGTTCCCTTCCTTCAAAGCTTGCCAGGCGCTGTATTTCAACAGGACAATGCCCGCCCTCATACTGCTCGGATTGTTAAATCCTTCTTTGCAGCGCAGCAGGTACAGCTTCTTCCTTGGCCTGCGTGTTCCCCGGATATGTCGCCAATTGAACATGTGTGGGATGTCATTGGTCGGCGTCTTGCTCGTGATCCTCGTCCTGTTGCGTCTGCAGACGAACTTTGGGTACGCGTACAAACGATATGGAATGCTCTTCCTCAGTCAGACATTCAAACTTTGTTTGACTCCATGCCACGTCGTGTAGCAGCACTTATTGCGGCGCGTGGTGGCCACACAAAATACTGATTCTGATCTCTTGTTCTTGTTTGTTTGCTTTGAACATTTAATCATTTATTTGTACCACTACCACTCAACTGTGTATTAAATTGCATTCAATTATGACGATTCCTTCTTGGTGTTGCAATTTTCACAAACGTGAGTGTATAAGGCAAATATACGTTTATAATTGAATTTTTGTCTCAGTATCCAAGCCCGCAATATGAGAACTTTTCCTTAGAGCATGGGTTTTCTTTCTCAGTGTTTGAAGCTCTGGTGTCCACCAGGCAGCTTTAATTTTCCCTTTATATTTTAAATATCTATTCACGTTTTCAACAGTAAAATCTTCCACCCTGAGAAACACATTATTTAGCTCTTCTGGGGAATTACAAGAGACAATCTCATCTTCAAAACTGATATATATATCTTAATATTTTTTAAAAGTCTTGTAATTCTTCTTAGGTTATTAGACTAAATATTCCAATTTTCTTTTCAATTTTAATGTATTCAGGATTCACATAAATGTATCTGTGGTCACTCAGTGTTGATTCGTCCAATATTTTCATTTGAATACAAGACATATACAAACCGTCAGAGCTGTTATCACTAAATCGGTCCATCCATCTCCCACCGGAGCGGAAAATGTGGGTACCCACATCCTCTTCATTAAAAGTTTTAAATTTTATGAAATGATAAAATCGTATGTTAAAATTCCCCTATGGCCCAAAATTCTTGTCCCCCAATTAAATTTTTTTTGCGTTAAAATCTCCAATAATAATAAAATCATAATCATACTTGTTTAAAATCTCTTTGAGTTTATTTAAATGACAGTTTAGGGCTTCCGCCGGAGAGAAGCAGACAGAAGTAATTTCTAGGCGTAAGCATTTATACGATATAGAGATAGCCACAATACAGTCTGAAGTCACATGCGACCATACATTCAACATCATTCCTAGTAATTATAATGGCACTGCGTCCCCTATGTGTATTGATAACTCTCCATCCACCCCCAATATATGCTATATTATCATTTATATAATAAGGTTCCTGTACGGTGATAATGTCAGAATAGTCTTCCAAAATATTGCCCACTGCAGACAGCCTACAAGCTGCTGAAGCACAGTGGTTTAAATTGCAATTAAAAGTCTTCATAGTTAAAAACAACAGTAGTAATCCAACAATAAGAATTATATGCAATAAAACCTTTGAATTATATTTAAAATTCAATATTTTAAAATTAAACTATGTATAAAATTTCAAATAAATGTTCCCAATCAATAAAATAGTATATAGATAAAAATAATCTTCAGTTGAAACCAAGTTCACCTTTCAGCTCACTCCAAGACCAGTTAATGTCAGTCTATAAAACCAGATGTCAGATAAGTAGAGGGAGGTAAGTAAATCGATATCTTTTAAAGTCAAAAATAGGATTTGCTAATAAGGGCCAATATTCCAGTAGTATGATATGAAAACACGTAATTATAATTTAAGATGGGAATGAGTAAATAGACAAAAAGCCGATAGAATGTAGCTGTTATCACCAAATCCAAATGTAATATCAAAACGTAGGCAGAAAGAATAAATACGATAAACCCCAGGCTAAGTGCTTTAAGAATATTTTCTTAAAATAACTAAAGATTATAAATACAAATGTTCTTTTATGAATCTCATTTCATTTATGAAAACAGAGCAATCTCGGGAGAAGGCGTTATGTTGCACCGCATAATTCGCGCCATGTTCACTTCCTTACAGTTAAGGCGGTTTGTTGACAAATGTCTGCCTATTCTTTCAACATAAGCAAATTTAGCGGTCTATTATCACATAAAAAAATGCAGTGAAGTACTGCAAAAGTCTTCTGATACATAGAATACATCCTTAAAATCTTGCTGAATTGAAAAAATGGCACACTTTATCATATTATTAATAAATATTTGCCGAATATCACTTTTTTTAGCGTTTTTTCGATTAGTATCAATATTGAAAAATAGAGGGCGCCACAACTCCGTTTGGGCAGATAGTCAATTTTCATTTTGTAGGTAACATTTTATTCTTCTGCATTAAAGTGGTTAATTTTTTACTTCAGAAAACGAAGTAACATTTACAGATTCACGGCGAATTTCACTCATCAAAATATTATTTCTACAGCACAAAACTGCATATACAACGATTATATTTAAAAAGGCTGCAAACCTAAAGATTTCGGTTACATCATTGCATCTTCCGCCAAGTAGGAAACTTGGCAAATTTTTTCTCGCCTGTGTGTCGTCGTGCAGAGTTGAATTGGTTTTGGATGTAGATACCCCCTCTCTCAAGTAATTTAGGAGGACAAAACGTTGAAAGCTTTCAATAGCCAATCAGTCTTAACAAAACGCTGAACCATCTGTAGAGTCTGGAAACCATAAGGAGCCGGTGCATTCAACGAAAAATTTCTCAAGCGCAATGTTTCGCTCTTCGCTAAATGTAATTCAAATGATCAATTATTTAACTAATAATACTAATAAATTTTCAGCTAAGGGTTATGTGAGAACGTGGAAAGCTGATTCAATATTTTTTCAGAGAGCGGTAGGGATATCTTTAAAACTACCTCAGTTACAAATTTTGAACCATTCTACGTAAAATCTTGAATACTGCACTGATATTTACTTGAGGTAATTTATAGAACTTAATCATAGAAAAAGAATGCGTTCAAATTATACTTACAGTTTTTGAATAATCTCATTATATATTAGGTCAGCACTTCATTGAATGCGTTGAAATTAAGCATAACTAAAACGGATTTAAAGTAGTCTTCAAATACTATTAGGGATAGTATGTTATTTTATATCAAAATTCGTTAAAGCAATTTTTGACTCTTCAATAATTCTTGCAATATGACATTTGAATATTTCAATATTATTTCGTGCATCACATAGTGTAAGGTATTTCATCGCGGGAAGGATGGCATAATTGAAAATTAAGGAACATCTCGAGAGTCAAATCCTGAAATTCTGTGAATATTTCGCAGCCGATGATTGTCACTTATATTTTTTCTTTCAAAAAGCCTGTTACATAACGACGCATTAAGTTATATTTATTTTGGTACAACTTTGCCAGTGTTAACGGAACCGTTATAGGCTATTCTTGATTTAAAATGATTGTATAATTTAATACATATTGATTTCAGATGATAGTATAATTTAATACGTTATACGCCACATCGGGTTTTTTTTTTTTAATTTTATTTGATATCTGTTATTATCACTGGTTTGGTTATTTATTTAATTACGGAAAAGCATACAAGGGCTATCTGCGTAAATGGAGGGATGTCTTCGTTGAGGACTTTCTAAGTGAAACTGGCTTATACTATGCTATACATGGGGAAAATTACGAAATCACCCATGCAACCAAACCATTCGCTGCTATTCGAACCCCGGTCGAACTACCAGTGATCAGTGATAACAGATGGCCTACCGGTACCTCGGTCGTCAGTGAGCTAATCTGCTATCATGTAAGTTTGTATTCAAAAATGGATTGTTCAAGCTGCCGGCAAATATTTAAGCATTTAAACACTGGAAACCATCTTGAAACTTCAATAGAAATCAGAAAAATTCGTGATTTTTATTTATTATGTTGTAAAATTACGAAAAATCCTTAATCACCTATTCAGGGGAATTATTTAGTTAAAATCGAAATAAATAGCTACTAAGACAATCATATCCGGTCAAATGTCCAAAATGGGCCACAGCAGCAGACCCGGAACACTAAGTACGTAGTACGAAGCCCACTCCTTTAAAATGGAAACCATCTACAACTATATAATAAAAAGAAACAATGATTTCTTGAAAGCTATTGCTAAGACAGCATATCATGAAATCCGCAACTAATCTATTACGCTTTCAAGCGACTTAGAATTATATTTTATGATAGCACTTGGTAGTTGTTTTCTGTCAGTAGGTGATATCTCTGGTTCTATGTGTCAAATTTTGGATATCGAGGTCGGCTGAATTTGTCTTATTAAGCCGAAATTTTAATTTTTGTATATCCTCACATATTTTGCGATAGTTTCCCGAAGAAAAATTGACCCAATCTTATAGCTATCAAAGAATTAGGTTTTTATAAAGAAATATAATTTAACTTGAATGAATAAAAATGCTATTTACTTGAAGATTATTATTCTGTTCAAATTGTACAAATGAAGCAATTTGTGCAATTTGTACAAATGAAGTAAAATATTAAAGATCCCCCAAACCCAAACAAGCTTTGGTTTAATTTAGAGGATCTTTAATATTTTTCACATTTTACACTGTCATATCTAGCAGGCAAAGAATAATGACAGAGAAAATAATATTATATATATATGAGAAATGCAGCTGATGATGAGCAGGCACATTGCTGCTCTTAGGCAATTTTGAAATTAAGTGATTTTGAATTAAGTTTTTGAAGACAATATTTTTTAATGTCTATATAAGATAAGTGATTTTATCGAAGCAAGTTACAGTCGTTGTCTGTATTTGAGAATGCATACCTTTGAGAAGTAATATGAATGAAGGTATTACTTAGATAATGTGCAAGTAATGAATTGAGTTTCTATTTGAATGCCCTTGATGTTGAAAGATGCTAAGCAAAGGTGAAAGTAGCATTTTCATCGGGAACGGAATGAATCAATGTGATAACGATATGGAAGTTTATTTCTCTAGTCCAATATGGGAAAGGACTTGATAAGTTTGATTAGTGGAAGAAAGAAATCTTTATACACAGTTTTCTAAGGAAAGCTGGCTTATATTCCCATTATACATAGAGATAATACGAAAAGCCAACCCTTTCACTGGAATTCGAACTTCAGTCAAACTACCAGTGTCCCATGATTTCAACTACTCGGCCAATATTGGGTTACGGATTTAAATTTATTAACAGTTTTGAAAATAAGACATCATTACTATACCCGGAAGAAGATATTCAGGAATAGAGATGCACTTTGAAACTGGGGATAAATCTTTCTAAATGAACTTTTTTTTACGGTAACTGGCGGCAGGAATTGCACTGCATGGTAAACCAAAGTGATGCATTAGATGATGCTGTTTCGTTTGATAGATTCTGATATAAAATTTAAAATGGTTACGCCTAATAGTTGAAATATAGCTTAAAGAGATTAATAGGCCCATAATTTGAAGTTGAAAACACAAACTGCTTTTGAAATATGTTTAAGTTCTTTATAGTATCGAAAAGATTGTGGTGAATGATAGAAAACGATTTATAAGTTGCTCGAGAGTTCTTTGAGAAGTAATTATCTTTAATGAGGTCACTTTGAGTAAAAATTGGGCAATTAAAATGGAAAAGAACATAACATAGAAATTAGCCCTGAGCAATTAACAAGGAAAGCATCAATATTGAGAACTCACATTGATGAATATTATTCGAAATACAAACCTCTTGCGTGGAAGTTCGTGATTAGATAAGGGACGGAGAGATTCTCACAGATACTTTTTTTTTCTAAACACACATGTTTCAGTTCTTTAATTCGTTCATTATCAAAATAAAGATTTCTTCAGCAGAGAGTTTTAATTTTTGAAACCGAAATTTGTCTCGATGAGAGAAAATCACATGGAGACAAATTTGGAAAAGGGGGAAATGAACGAGTAAACGAACTTTTGTTAGGGCCACACTGACTTTTGTGAGGGTCTTGCACAATGCATTTGGAGCAAGTTTTCGGTTGAACACAGGATTAAAAATCATCTGCTTCTTTAGGTAAAGAGTTACTTTCAAAAGTTCTTCCTTTCGAAATGCCGTATCATTTTGAACCATCACTTTCGTTAGTATTAAAAAAGAATACATTTAATAATATCATTGGCGCAGAATATTTTGTATGGTACTTCCGAACGATTATAAAAGAATGAGCTATTTGTATAAGGAGATATCATACTATATTCTCTTTTGTTGCTAGTTTTCAGGTTAGGTTTTACAGATATAGAAAAGCACGCAAGGGCTATTTGCCTAGTAGGAGAGATGCCTTTGTGGAGGACTTTCTAAGGGAAAGTGGCTCGTATTCACCTAACAGAAGAAGAAAACACTGAAAACCAACCTTGCAGTTAACCCATTCGCCTGGGATCGAACTCCCAGTATATCAGCGATTTAATCTCTCGGCTACTCATGGGTCTGTTAGTTTTCATGTTTTTTTTTTTTTTTCTGAGTACAGTATTTTTTATTTACCGTTAAATTAATATATTTTAAGGTGCATACCATGAAAAAATTTGAAAACTTGCGTCTCATAGTTCTACACGTTTTTTGCTGTCACATGAAATGCTTATTTTAAAATTCATTTTATTTAACAGGATAAAGCCTGCATAAATCATTGTCAATTAAAACATAATAAATTTCCGAAAACGTAAAAAAATAGCTCGCTATTTTTCGAAGAATGAACTTTTGGGGAAATTTATTTAAAGTTTCTTCAGTGACGGGAACAATCCCACGCTATGTAACGATTAAAACGCTTAACTATCATTTCCTTTTTTAGGTAATTCAACGAACTTTATCATGAGACGAGGATGCAATCAAATTGGGATGCCTTCAGCCGCAACAGGAGGTAACGTACACAAACTGAAAATCAGTTTCTCCCTTGAAACTGATTATCGGCATCCTTATGCAAGGTTGATTTTCATTTCAGTTACTGATGCATTTGTTAAACAAGGTATTATATAAATCTTCGGTATCTTTATGAAAAACGGGGACTTTGGATAAGTATCTGCACTTTTAGAAAAATCGTTATAAAGTTGACGCAGCTTTATGAAAAACGGTGGATTGACATCAGAACAGGTTTTCAGGTTGTGCTTCTAGGAAGAGTATTTTGGCGTATTTTAATAAATTAAACTTCGAAAAATAAATACCGAAATAAAATAAAATCGAAATTTTTAATGGTAATAATACGGGAAATAAAACAAATAGGTAAATAAACTTTAAAATATTTTTTATAAGTCGATGCTAACTAGTAATGCCACAAAAATTGTAATTTTTAGTGTCTTTTCCGATACTTTATTTTTCAAGTCTGTTCAACTGTTCAATTATTCTATATAAGATATTGGGTAAACGAAATGTGAGGTAGCTTATATTACTAAAAGATTATTGTGCATTGGTTATATGAAAGATAAAAAATTCTTAATTAATTTTTTAAATGTTAATTAGTCCAAAGGGATTTAGTCCCGAAGGACTATTACTTTCGTTTTGCGATTTTGCGTTGAATCACTCTGAATGCCCGTTTCACTTTTCAAATTGTTGCCACTAAATGTTATCGCTCTGCATTAAAGTTTAAAAAATGAAAAATCTGCATAAATGTATGCATGTTTCTCGCATTGTGATAAAACCTAGAGCCATCGAATTTTGAATGACGTAATCCTACTGCGAATATGGGCATCTGGAAGCCCTAATTTTGAATTTGAAATTTGCTTTATTATCGATTTTATGTTTTGTAACATTTCAACGAATTTCTGATTAACAAACTAAATGATTTCAAAGCGAGCAATGGCAACACTGTACGG